>PVJN01019518.1:0-37271 GCA_004026805.1 Lasiurus borealis | reverse complement strand
GTATTTTAAAATATGAAAAATTATTGCTCTTGTGTTTAAAATACATTTGAGTGTTAAAAACTACTGTATACCTTTTCTTTATAAGACAAAGGGGCTGCAAAGTTTAAGCATGTTTTTATAATACATTTTCCAAGCTTTCACATCTGTAAACAGTATAAAGTGTGATGTTTATAAAGTCTAATTTGTCTCTTGAAATTAGCACAAAAGGCAATAAGTCTTTTCAAGATACAAAAATTACAGTGCCTTTCCACTCAAGTCTCATTTAATTCATTACCTGTGTCTTTAAAGCAAACATTCATTCTTTTGCATAAAGAAAAATCTATTGAAGAGGAAGATGTAGATCGTATCAAGTATAAATTTTCCCCTCCTCTGCCTGAATATGGAAGTACACTTTGATTTTTAAAATCTCATGCTAGCATGGTAGAATCTTACCTGTATCAGAAGAACAGGATAGATGCTAAATATGAGAAATAAAGAATTAACTTAAATTTACTGAGCTACTATGACCAAGTTTTATGTTAGGTAGTTTAAATACTTTATTTCACTTTTATTTTAGACAAATTGATTTCACACATCTATTGACTTCACTAAATTCCTTTAAAGCAAGAATAGAGTGATTTAAAAAAACAAATTATACACATAAAACCAAAAGACAGAACAGAAAAAAAAGATGCCAACATCAAAATTGTGGAAGTGTAAAGCAACTGTTTGATTGCTGAATAATTTAGCAGACGGAGAAAAACTAAATCCTAAGGTCAGCAGCAAAGAAAGCTGGCAATGGACTGGAATTACATTACAGAATCCCCAACAGGCTCAGAAACTGGTATCACCAGGTACTTAAGGTGAAAGTAAAAGAACTGATTGAAGTTTTTTCAAGAAGCAGCCAGCCCTCAGAGTCACTTCCCCACTCTTCTTCACCAGGAAACATTTCCTCTCCAGTCCTGACAAAAACTAGAGGTTTATATTCTGGGGAAGGGTAAACAAGTCTCTGGGCTGGGGGACACTCAAGAGAATTAAATGAGCTCTTATAATATAAAGAATGCTATCAGAAGTAAAAAACTAAATAGCAGATTTGGATGATAAAATTGAGAAATGTTAGAAAAAAATAGACAAAAATATACAAAATATAAACACCCAGGCCAGCCCTAGCTAGTTTGGCTCAGTGGATAGAGTGTCAGCCTGAGGACTCAAGGATCCCAGGTTCTATTCCAGTCAAGGGTACATATCTAAGTTGCAGGATCCTCCCTGGCCCAGGCCCTGGTCAGGGTGTGTGCAGGAGTCAACCAATCGATGTGTTTCTCTCACATCGATGTTTCTCTCTGTCTTTCCCCTCTCTCTCCCACTCTCCCTAAAAATCAATAGAAAAATATCCTTGGCTGAAGATTACCAAAACAAAAACAAAAAAAAGGGCCAGGGCTCCAATATCTGAATAATAGAAGTTCCAAAAAGAAAGATTTAGACATCTGTGAACAGCTTCAAGCTGTCCCCTAAGCCTTAGGGTGTTAAATAGCGTTTACCCTGGAATACCAATAAACATGTGAAATACTGATATTCTCAAAATTGTGCCATAACTACCCTAACTGGTTTGGCTCAGTGGTTAGAGCGTCGGCCTGCAGACTGAAAGGTCCCAGGTTCAACTCCGGTCAAGGGCATGTACCTTGGTTGTGGGCACACAACCTCCTGCACCACAGCTGTGCAGGAGGCAGCTGATTGATCTCATTGATGTTTCTAGCTCTCTATCTCTCTCCCTTCCTCTCTGTAAAAAAATCAATATAATATATTTTTTAAAAATTGTGCCATAACTAAATTAGGAGGATTGAATAATAGAAGGGATGTAACTGTGGTTTGGGGGGAGGAGGGAAAGAAAAAAAAAGAGCCAAATTTTTGTATTTCCTTGTGCAAAATGGGGGAGAGGGAGATAAAATTATCCCAAAATGTAAAGAATAAAACCAGAAAGTGAAAATCATTTTTTTGAAATTCTGGAATAGGATGTAAACCCATAAAATCCAATATCCATGTCAGGAGTGTCTTTATTGACAGAATGAAGACAATAAAAGGAAGTGCACTTTGAATTAAATAGAAGAAAATCCCTAGATCAACGGTCGCCAACCTTTCAGAATTCAGACCACTGCCTAGAGCTTAACATATGATTTTTCAGATAAAAGGGTTCAGCACATATGGTTCAGGATAAATGAAAACAAGCCATAAACACACCCTCATTAAGTCTGAACATTTCAACAGGTGCTCCTTCTCATCGTCTTCTCTGGATCTTCCTATTCTCCTTGACCTCTAAATGGTGTGGACCCAAAGGCCTATTTTCATTACTTCTCTTCTTTACCTTAAATAATGCTAAGTGATTTTGTCTAGTCTCATCATTTTGAACATCATCTATTTTATCTCTCCATTTCTAACCTTTCCCCAAAGCTTCACACATCAAATTTATTTCCTTTCTGCAATCTAACATACATTTCTAAGTTAATATGTCTAAAATAGAATTTTTCTTTCAACCCCTATTCTATACTGTTCATCTCCTGTTGCCCATCTCAGGAACAGCAACACCATTAATCCAGTTACTCAGGCCTTAAAACCATGAGTCATGGTTAACTACTGTCTTCCTCATGCTTTGCCTCCTATCCATTTGCAAGACCAAGATCAAGCATGAATTTGCAAGAAAGGTGTGCCCAAGAAGATTATCGATTCCCTAACACTATGATGAAGTTGTATCCTTCCTCTTTCTGATCCCTCATAGCTCTGTTAGTATTGATTCCCTCTCTCACTCAAAACAGTACAATTTTAAGAACATGAGAATGCATCTCTTTGTCTATGGTACAAGCACTCTATGTTCTACTGTAAATAATACATACATTCGATATGTATTATATGTTGGATAATGCTTTGAAACTTGAAATCATCAAAGTATTACATACTTACTTCTATTATCTAAATGAAATGTAAATTCTATCTAAAAGAAATGGAAAAACTTGAAAAAAGTAATGAAAAACAGAACTGAACAGGCAAAAGTAGCTGTGGAGGGAAACAGAGGGGCAATACATATCTGATTTTATGCACTAGAAAATCAAGGGGCACTATCATAAATTTATGGCTCAAGAAATAGAATTTGTATGAATTTAAAAACCAAAAGAATTTTTTAAATGAGTTGGATAGGGATTGAGAAGGGGGAGAGAGAACAAGTATATAAGATCTACATTTGTCTCAAGTCACAGAGGAAATCAATAGCAATTTTTTAAATATATTTTTATTGATTTCAGAGAGGAACGGAGAAGGAGAGAGATAGAAACAACAATGATGAGAGAAAATCACCGATTGGCCACCTCCTGCATGTCTCACACTGGGGACAGAGCCCGAAACTTGGGCATATGCCCCGACCAAGAACCGAGCCATGTCCTGGCTTGTAGGCCAACACCAAAACTGAGCCAGTTGGGTAGAAATTTTTAAATTGATACATTAACAAATAAAGTATATGCACATTATTTAAGACTTGGATTTAAACCTCCAGAAAAGCTAATCTTAATTGGCTAAATATAGCTACTTACGATAAGTGGGAATAAAGAAAAATGTTATAAACCTTACTTGTGATTTAGTATCCTCCTGTGTTTGAATTTTTAATAAGGCATGTATTGCAGGTATAATAAAAATATAAAAGTGAATATGTTGATAATAGAACAGATGATCACATCCAATCTACTTTTATGTCTAAATTTTCACCCATGTTTATTTAAATAAGATTTTATAAGAAGACTCCCATTTTTGTTTCCCTGTTGGTTGGTAGCATAAAAGATATAAATACTTATCAAGGGTATTTTTATCCAGTTTTTATTTTTAATCTACTATCTAAGTACAAAGATTGTTGAACTACTGTCTGTCAAAATATGTTGACACTAGGGTATGAACTTAATGAAAAACTTCTATGAAAAGAATCCTTCACCTCTAGAATCAGAAAAGCTCACACAGTGATTCACTGTAATCCATCCCCTCCAAGAATTACAGGCTATGTCCCCCTCTGAAGGGAGACGCTGCAGTTTCAAATGTTGTAAATACTTCCATTGTCCTAATGCTACCTCTTGCCCTAGTTCTATGCTTATAAACATGGCACTATTTTTACCTTGAATAATGCATGGCTTGGTGGCCTGCAATATTAAAATAGAAGTCTGTTGTGTGCTTCATCTCATTGGTGTGCCCGGAGGCCTCAATCCAGTGTCCTATTGGAAGATGATAAACACCATCCACCACGTTGTTTTCATCATAAGTACAGCAACGGTCGTGGTGCGGCCCATTGCCTGGAACAAGAAAGGGCAGACAAAACAATTCTAGCAAAGTTCTGCTTCAACAGTCACAAAGCAGCTGACACAAAATTAATAATGAGATAATAACAAATATAAAGCTACATAATCTACACATTTCAGTATTAAAACATACACTAGAGTGAGAGGGAAAAGAGGAGAAATTTGTAAGAAGCTGGTGATGAATGTCATAGAATTCTGTGTTCCCTTTGAGCATATTAACTCTTTTAGAATTTCTTAGTACTCCCGTAGCATTAAGAGCCTCTTGCAAATTATTCTGCAGCTTGATAAGCTGCTGAAAGGGTTCTTAAAGCCATTAATGTCTCTGTAGTACATGCTTTTAATGTCCTGTATACAAATTCATGATTAGAATCAGTAATATAGTGTTTTAGTATCAGCTCAAAAGAAAGCCAAACAAATTCTAAAAATAAATACATAATTTCACTTAGCATAATGCTCTTCAGGTCAGTCAGAGAAGATAAATATCATATGATCTCACTTATTTGTGGAATATAATGAACAACATAAAATGATGAACAAAAATAGATCCAGAGACACAGAAGCATAAAACAGACCTCATAGGGAAGGCGGGGGTGGGGGTGTAAGAGATCAACCAAAGGAGTTATATGCATGCATATAAGCATAATCCGTGGATACAGACAGTAGAGGGGTGAGGGCATGTGCTGGGGGGTGGGAATGGCTGGGGGAGGTCAATGGGGAATAAATAGATATATGTAATACTTTAAACAATAAAGAATTTTAAAAGATAAATAAATAAATGCATTAATAAATAATAAAACAAATGATCACATCCAATCTGGCTGGCATGTACCAAGTCAGTGGCTAGTATCACTTTCAGATGGGGAAAGTAAGTTTCACAGAGATTAACTGGATTGTCCAAGGTCACAGAACTAATAAGTGCAGAGCTATTAGTAACCTGATGTGCCTAGTCCCCACCTGACAGTACCTGACAGCTTCGTGCTGTTTTCTGCCTACCCCATAAGCACCACACACACCATCCTCCTTCCAGGGAGCCAAGCAAAGGAGGCAGAGAAGGAAGGCTGTGTTCCTGTAACACCATCTACCCAGTATCAGGAAGACTAGTAAACATCACTTCAATGAAAATTATAAATCATTCAACATTTTTCTTAATGCTTTATGTCAACACCCCATTTCAAGTTATTCCTTTCCTTAAATTACCTAATTTCCAGACAGAAGAAAAATGGCAGCGGAATAGACGGACATATCCCAAGCCTTCTCCCTAAGCAGACAAGAGAACAGCTGAGGGTCGCACAGAGAGTGTTTGTTGGAGATTCAAGGGATACTATACTACAGCAGAAGGTGGGGGACTGCTGGACGGGGCTCCCCAAAACAAAACATCCTGCCAGAACTGCCAGCTCAGACGCGGAGACTGTGCCATCTTGAAAAGAAAAGTGGATGTTTACGGCAGCCTGAAAAGCTACAGCTGCAGGATCCACTGAATAGCTATGAGCCCCAGAACACCGCTTCCCAATCAGCACAAACACTCGGATTCAGAGGATCTCCACACGCCACATGGAAAGGTCAGATTTCGCCTGGGATGAGATGAGGTCTCTGGTCCCACAGAACAGAAAGGTGCACACTGGGAGCTGGAGGACCTGGGGAAATCTGCACCTAGAGAAATCCTTGGATGTTGGGCAGGGCATGATCCTTTAATGTGGAAGGGAGCCCTCAAAGCTTTAACAGAAGGGATCTCTAGAAAGCAACCCATTTTGATCTGATGCAGAAGGACAGCCTGGGAGTTACTCCTGTCCAGCTGTTTGGACAGGAGTGGGGGAAGGGGATTGCACAGACTTGCGCTCTTTCCTCTTCAGATCCTTGCTTCTGATTGCTAAGCCCAATACAAAGGATCACCCAGTTGGGGACACCCTGAGAGACTGCAGAGAAAAGTGTTTTTCTGGAGCCTGGGATCAGAGCAGGGAGTAACCATCAGAGAGAACCAGCGGTGGGGCAGCCCACTCCCACAAACAAGTATTGAGTGCCAAAGGGAAAGCAGGATATAAGCACAGGCTAGAGAGGATGTATAGTCTTCGGAATCAATTCCAAAACACTGCCACCCAGGGGCTGACTCACAAATTGACTCTTGTGTAATCACCAAAGAATAAAGAGATTAAGACACACCTATGGCTTAAAAACTAGTGGAACACAGGGAACTGCAATATTGTCCAAATTGGGAAATAGGAATGCCAAACAGATCAATAGAGAAAGTGAATGACCTTCACTACTGAACACTCTATTTTTTTTTTATTCTTTATTTTTTAATTTATTTTTTTCATCTTTTACTTAAGAAACTAATTTTTTTCCTGACTTGATTTTTACCTTTTTAATTACAATTTTTTCAATTTCATTATAATTTTTTCACCTTTCCTTTAGCATTTTATTCTATCTCAACTCTACCTTTATACCATCACTCTCTTCCTAACTTTTCCCCTATTGTTGTTCTGGTGATTCATTAGACATGAAAGGTGAAGGAGAATGGGAATCAATACACTTCTAGCGTCTATAACTCAACACTTAAGAGAGGCTGGAAGGGAAGCTCACTGGTCTAGCTTGGCACCCCTGGGCTCGGTGCTGTTTAGGTATCCCAAAGGGGACATCCAGTAGAGAGTTGGAGTCCATGATTTGACACTCAGACCAGAGGTCTGAACTAAGAAAACGAATTTAAGATGCATCTGAACACAATGGCAATGGAAACAAGTAAGTATTGTGAGTCACAAAGAAACACAATATTGATTGAGAAGAAAAGCATTCTAGAACTGTATTTGGAGATAGGGCCTTCGATAATTAAGGTTAAATGAGATAACAATGGCAGGCCCATAAGTACAAGTGTCCTTATAGGAATGGGAAGACAGGAGAAACCAAGATTGCAGTGTAGGTGAACACCTAAACTGCTGCCTTGCACAACAATTTCAAAACTACAGCTAAAAGACAGAATGGACATCATCCAGAACTGCAGAAAAGCTGGCTGTTTGAAAATTCTACAACTAGAAGGAAAAAGAGAGGCTCATAGAGACTCAGAGGAACTGCAAACAGCTGAAGTATGGAGATATGCACGTGGAGAGGACGGGCAGCTGAGTGCCTGGCTGGCTTCCTCTGGTGAGAGGGAGTTGGAAACTTCTGACTGCACTGAACCCCAGTTCTGGGCAAGATGCATACGGGGGAGTCTGGACTGTCGGGAAAAGGGGAAAGTGCACAGAAACTCAGGGGAGCCATGAAAGGCAGAGGTCTGGAAGAGCACATGCCATTGCACAAAGAGAGGACTGACTGTGTTGCTGGTTTTCTCTAGTGGGAGGAAGACAGAATCTCCCATCTGCACTGAAATCCAGTTCTGACTGCACTGAACCCCAGTTTCAGGTGAGACCCTGGGGACCCAGACCCATAAGGGTCCCTGGAGCACATGAAATTCAAGGGAGCCACAAAAAGCAGAGGTCTGGAGGCGCGTATGTGAATGCACGTAGAGAGAACTACAGCAATTACCAAGAAACACTGAGACCCAGCAGCCTCATAGGGCAAGGCTGATGGGAAGCCAAGGCTGTCTGCTCAGCCCTGAGACCCCACCCCATCCAAACTGATCACAGAGACTTTTGCAATTTTGCAAGTCTTGTTCATAAAGCTATCTCCAGCACAGAAGTTCTCCCAGCATAGACACAGTTGATCCTCACAGCCAATTGGCCTGGAGGTCAATTCCCCTCAGTGACACCAACAACAATCAAGACTTAATTACAACAAGGCTGTACACACAGTCCACAAAGAGTTGCACCAAGAGTGTCCACCTCAGGTATCTGGGGAGGTGGAGCTAGAGGTCCTATAGGACACCTAGCACCAAAACTACTCCACCAACTCAAGGAAGCAGTGAAAATGCAGAGACAAAGAAATGGGTAACAAACGAAAGAAATGGAGGAAAACAAATGACTGGATATAGAATTCAAAGCCACTGTTATAAGATTTTTCAAGAATTTCCCTCAAGGATATGAAAAAGGCCCAACTAGAAATTAAACATACACTGACTAAAATAAAAAATACTATATAGGGACTTAACAGCAGACTAGAGGAATGCAAGAATCAAGTCAAAGATTTGAAATACAAAGAAGCAGAAAACATTCAACTGAAAAAGAAAAAAGAATCCAAAAATTTGAAGATAGTGTAAGGACCCTCTGGGACAACTTCAATCGTACCAACATCCGAATTATGGGGTGCCAGAAGAAGAGAGAGAGCAAGATACTAAAAATCTACTTGAAGAAGTAATGACAGAAAACTTCCCCCACCTGGTGAAAGAAATAGACTTACAAGTCCAGGCAGCACACAGAACCCCCAACAAAAGGAATCCAAAGAGGAACATACTAAGACACATCATAATTAAAATGCCAAGAGCAAAAGACAAAGAGAAAATATTAAAAGCAGCAAGAGTAAAACAGTTAATTACCTTAAAGAGAGCACACATACAATTCTCAGCTGATTTCTCAACAGAAACTATGCATGCCAGAAGGGAGTGGCAAGAAATATTCAAATTAATGAATAGCAAGAAAGTACAACCAAGATTTCTCTACCCAGCAAAGCTATCACTCAGAATTGAAGGTCAGATAAAGAGCTTCACTGATTAAGAAAAATCTAAAGGAGTTCATCAACACCAAATCAGTATTACATGAAATGCTGAAAGGTATTCTTTAAGAAGAGAAAGAAGAAGAAAAATGTATAGATAAAAATTATGAACAACAAACACATACCTATCAAGAGAATCTAAATATCAAGTGAATAAAATATCTGATGAACAGAATAAACTGGTGAATATAATAGAATCAGGGGCATAGAAAGGGAGGGAGTGGACTGACAATTCTCAGGGGGTATGGGGAAAAGGGGGTGCAGGAAGAGCCTGGGAAAAATCGTACTTGAGGACAATGGGGGGTAGGTAATGGCAGAGGGTGGGGTGGGAACTGAGTGGAGGGTAACTATGGGGGGAAAAAAGAGGAACAATTGTAATAATCTGAACAATAAAGATTTATTAAATTAAAAAAAATAAAAGATTTCTCTTCATGCAGATACAGAGGAAAGGACCCTTGGACAACACAGGAGAGCGTAGCCATCAGCAAGCCAGGAAAAGAGTCCTTGCCAAAAAAAAAAATCTGCTGGCCCTCTGATCTGGGACTTTCTGGTCCAGAATTGTGAGTTAATACATTTCTGTCATTTAAGCCCCCAGTCTATGGTATTTCATTATATCAGCTCAAGCAGGTTAATACCCTTATGTGAAATATTCTAGAATTTAATCCAGTTAATAACCAAATATTATTGAGAGCTTGTTACATATCCAGTTCTGTAGTAAACTTAGATAAATGAAGTGTAAAACCTGATTTCAACAATAAATGGACCATTTGTGTTTAGATAAAGGTTACACAAATCAATTAGTAAATGAAACAAAACTAAACTAAATGATGACATAACTTTAAAATTATATGGTAAAATACTTTTACATTAACAGGTCATTCAAAGACTGCAAATAGGCTTCATCTCGGTGGTATTTTAAATGTACAATACTATATTGAGATATATTTTCAGGAGCAATCACCTCATTAAGAAATAGAACTGGAAGAATTGTGATGTGTACACAAATGTAGAAGACTGAAAATGGAGATGGCTGTCGCTGTGTTTGTTAGAATTACTGAGAAAGGGTTTGTGATAGATAATGGGTTGGCTCACTACCTGTGACTGACAACAGGGTATGTCATAGATCAGTGGTCGGCAAACTGCGGCTCATGAGCAGCTGTTTGCCGCTCTGTTGACTAATGAGTTTGCCAGCCACCGTTATAGATACATTAACAAAGTCATAGAATGTATAATGTGATTCAAAGCAGGAAATAGATAATAAGAAGAAATATGTTTATTTCACTGGGTAGAGTGACCACATAATAGGGACTCATAGGAGCAAGCACTATAAAATAAACGGATTTCGTAAAATTGGAAAAGCAGAGAACAGAATTACCACTTCTTTAACCATGATTTAAGCAGTCAGATTTTTTTTTTAATAAAGAAGATTTACATTAATTAGTGATTCATGGGAAGCATCTCAAAGATTGAAGATTCTCTTTAAAAGCATTCTAAACAATGGCATTACCAGGCAATTATGCTTCCATTTAAAATTGAATACAATAAAAGAGTTCTTCTTATTATATCAGTTTTAGAGAAAATCTGAAACTTAGATTGTTCTTAATAGGCTTGACTCAAAGCACTAAGACTGAATTATTAATAATTCATTCAGTGTGATAATGGAGAGTGAGGCCAAAGATCTGACCACCTGATTTGAAATGATCAAATTCTCTGGTAGCTAATTATGCCATGATTCAGGAGATTAACAAGAAGACCAGCATATTAAAATATTCCATCTCTGCATAATTGGACATATTTTCCGGATACATTTACTTGCTGTGTCCCATGAGAGATGTTTATATTCATGTGTTCAATAAATGTTATTTAACTGCTCTAATAATTTTAATGTTGATTCTCCAACTCTCGCTTAAACAATTTCATAGTAGTGTCTAGACTTTTATTATCGTTCAATTAACAGGTCATTTTTTTCTCTCCACAGCACTCCCAGAATTGTCTAGAAATTTGATTGTGTTTCATTGTCCGAACACAAATCCAAATCACACTATATAAACAGAGGAAGTATTTATATCAGTATTAGACACACTGTAAAAATTTCTCTAACCAAATTTCACTACTTCATTGACATATCTTAAATTTCAAGACAAAAACTCCAAGGTCACCTGCCTTTGTGAACTCTAAGTCAAATAATGCTGAGGCAGAAGGTGCTACCTTTTTTAGTTGCTATATCTTAAGAGTGTTCAGTATTTAGATGCAAAGAAATCAGAATAATCATATTCATCCCAGGAAACCTGAAGGCCATTGAGTATTATACATTTAACTCCATCCTACCCAACTAGCTTAGCAGACAGGCATTTTTGCAGTTTCATAATAAGTAAATATTTCGGCATGGAATCTCTCTTCCATTGAGATTTTTTAGAATATGTATGGACTAAATGGTTTAATGAAATATTCCTTTGAACTGGTCTAGTTGTGATGTGAAATCCATCCTGATGGCTTTATGCTTTAGTTTCTTCCATGACAAAAATATGTTATGAACATTATAGAGACCCAGCTGATGGGCATGTAGGCACTGCACTAATTACTGGAAAGAAACTAGAAATGTCCAGGTGATTGAAAGAGAGAACAGAGTGGTCAAATATAATTTTAAAGACTAAATTTTACTTAAAAATTGATGAGACAGATAGTTTTAAACCATTTCAATAAGATATAGCCTGTAGCCGAACCGGTTTGGCTCAGTGGATAAAGCATCTGCCTGTGGACTGAAGGGTCCCAAGTTCGATTCCAGTCAAGGGCACATTCCTTGGTTGCAGGCACATCTCCAGTGGGAGGTGTGCAAAAGGCAGCTTATCGATGTTTCTCTCTCATCGATGTTTCTAACTCTCTGTCCCTCTCCCTTCTTCTTTGTAAAAAAATCAATAAAAAAATATTTTAAAAAGAGAGATATGGCCTGTAAAAAACAAAAGAGGGTGAATTAGAGAGATTATCTTAATACTACGATAGCCATAAACTGCACATGTATAAAAAGGATTTTGCATCTCTTAGGATTATGTCTGGCTGCAAGCAACAGAAAATCTAATAGCAACTTAACAAATACAGGTCTACCTCTCACATAACAAGAGGTGGAAAGCCAGGTGGCACACTGGTGAGGTACCAAGTGCTTTCTAAATGTCAGCTTTGCCATTCCTCACACACTGACTTTGTTGTCATGCCTGTCACCTCACATTCAAGGGTGACATCTAGGCATCATGTCGGGAGTCCTAGCCATGGAGAAGGGTGAAGAGTCTCTGTTCCTTTTCATGAGAGAAGTGAAAACTTTCCTGAGCCTCACCCAAAAGACTTCTTACTGCTCATTGGCCAGAACTATGTGGCATAGCCATCCTAAGTCCAATTGCCAGCTGAGGAGTTAGATGACCACACCAGTTACAGCAATCATGATTCATCTCACTCCACGAAAGCCGGAGAAAGTGGGCAGAAACAAATGCTAATTAGGTCACTGATGGCAACTGTGCTACATCTGAACACATCATCTTTCTCCAGCAAATCATTTTGGAAGATAAACCACATTTCTTTCTCTACCTGATTTAATTTAAAAGTACCCAATGTACTAAATTTTTCATTGTAAATTATCTTAAGTCAACAGTAAAACTAAAAGCATTTTAATATATTTTTTTAAATTAAAAATTGCCAGAGAGAGAGGCATTATTTGTCTAGCACTTAAATGTGTTTGGCTATACAATCTTGGCTATAACACAGCATCTCTTGTATTCCTAGCATTAAACCTCCACAAATCCCTCCTCTTCCAGTTTTCCTGCAGTCTCTGCTCCACAGTCATGTCTTATAACCTTATCTTTCCTCTAACTGGCCCTGACCTCACTGAACAACCTTACTTCACTCTTCATTCTGCACTGAGATTTGGCATCTGCCTTCAACACTCCTCTGGGGGGAGAGAACAACTTTAAATGAACTCATCCCCTAACTGTCAGGTTCATTTTCCATCTTTCTCTACCTGTCTGCAGCACTTAGCCATAGTGACCATTCCCTGTTGAAACTCTCCTCTGTTGGTTCCATAATTCTCTTCTCCTGGAAGGCACTATATTACAGAAGTTGAGTGCATGGGTTCAACATTCAGACTCGAACTCGATCCCAATCTATACTATTTACTGCTTGTAAACAGGAATGAGTCACTTAAGCAACCTGTGTCTCTGTTTTCTCACGTGTGATAAAGGGCTCAGAATACTGCTATCTATCTCATAGCGTTGTGAGTGAATTCACTTAGATAATCCATTTAAAGGATGAAACATGGTTGGTGTTCATTAACAACAACTCCTAGCTACTATTTTCTCACATGTCTTCCAGTCCTTCTAATGTGCTTGCAAATCTGTATGCTGACTTGCAAAACAGGTAAACCACTAAAAGGGGTCAAATTGTTTTCAACAACAGCTTTGTTCAGACCTATATATTTCGTGACAAGACCACAATAAGTTACTTCACATGCGTTCATGGGCTTCAAAGGTAAGACCACTGGTTTTTCCAGTAATTCACCTGGTCTACAAATTCTGACAAATCTCTGCCCAAATTTTACTAACTTCTCCCTAAAACCAAAACTAATTGGAACTCTAAACTATTTTCCCTCTGAATTATTCTCAAGATAATTTTAATAGTTCTCTATTTTTATAAAATAACTTGTTCATGCAAATACAAGACAACTTATTTCTTATCAGTTTATTCTTATCTTTGGAGGACTTAATATTTTGCATACTGCTTCTTGGAAAGAAAGTAACAAGTCTTTCTCCAGTTTTCTCTTACCAGCAAATTTGATAAGCAAGCCTCCTAAATCACTAATAATAAGAGATAGCAGGAAAGCACGTAGACCAGTGACTTGACCTGTCATTTGCATTCACCCTCATGTTCTTCCCAATTTATTAATCAGAGCACTTTAAGTTCAGTTGTTCAACTTGCAATGAACCCATCTAACTCATTAATTTGCTGGCCAGCTGCTTTTTAATTTGTGCACAAAGAAATTGGGAGATTTTTCTAAAATCCTTTATGAAACTAAGATAACATTATTCCTTCGTGTTTCCTCTTGTACAAATGAGGGTTGATATTTGATGGGGTTAAATATCTAAAGCAATTTTTAAAGTAGTTCAAAATATTCAATAATGATGAAATACCAGGGTGTTTTCTTGTATTTTTTACTTTACAAGTCATACTAGTAAGTTCCTTTTGAGAATCAGTAGAAAGCTATAGATCATCCTTGCTCCCCAAAAAAATGTTTAATGCTCATACACACAGTGCATACACCTTATCATTATTCCATACATTAGAAGAGAGGAAATGTGATTCAGTTACGACCATAAGAGAAAGATATAAAATTTTCATTAACATACCAATTAAAATTTAGACATCTATTTTTTTATACAACTTTTTCATTTTTCCTCCCTGAACACAGCAAAGATTTATTTGGCACAAAACAATTAAAATTTTCTATTAAATGTCAGCCATTTAAAAAATGAAGATTTCTCTATGTATGAAGTTTTATAAACAACCTTTCAATAGCCATGTTTTTCAAAGCAGCTGCCTCCCCTTCTTGTATAGAATGCAGTGACTATGGCAGCTTAAAATTGCATCAATGGTCTTCTTACAAATGAAAACAAGTAATCCATTACATTGATAAAGATTTTTAATTTTTTTCCACTCTACAGGACAAGACTACTCTAACAGACCTAGGCCATCACTTATATTGAAACCTCAATATTAACAGAAGTTAGCAAGGAATCACTTATAAATATTTACAAGAATACTTTTCTCATTTCTCAATTTGTGAAATTTATTCTCAAAGACATCCTGACACAAAGTAAATGAATAAGGAACCATGGTAAAATACTTGTCAAACATGTCATAGACATCAAAATATTCAGATTAATAACTTTTAAATCTTTAAGATAAAACAAGCATCACTAGTATTATCAGTCAAAAATGTCTACATGAATTAATTATAAAAATAATTGTTAAAGCGTTCACAAAAAAAGTCAAAGCCAAGATTTTTGTAGATTATTTTTAACTGATTTTAATTATTTACATCAAAATAATTTGCTCACATCTGAGCAAAATTAAGCTACCCAACACTTCTTCCCAAATGAAGCAGAAATCTGGAAAAATTGCTCATACTTAGGGAGACTGTCTCTAAGAGTCATTAAAAAAGAGTCATTAACTCCTTTTTAAATTAATGATAACACTTTCTCAAAATTTTTGGGTACATAGAGAAAACCTGGGATGGGAAGGGGAAAAGATAAGATTAGAAGAGAATGTGATGTCTGTTAAATATTTTTTCATGGGATTATATACAAACTGTAAAGTTACAGTAGAGTATAATGAAATACTGCCACCCAGTGGAATAACAATATAAATAAAACCTTCAAATTTGAAGATTGCAAGAATTTGCAATCAAAATAATAAAGCTTAATTATTTTCAAAATATTTTCAAAAATCTAATTCCTTAAAAAAACAATTTAGTGGGACAGACAGCAGAAGTGTGAGTACATCTTTTCCTGAATTTGACATTCTCATAACTTAAGTGACTTGACAGGGTTCTATGTTTATTTAGCTGTAAAGCAAGTGCTAGAGCCCGGGGCTGCTGGCTCCACTTCTTCGCTGCTCACACCAGGAAACCCTCCTAAAAAGCCTTTGACAGCTCTGCTCTTGTCCAAACACTGCATTTCATAGAGGAAAAACCTCAGATTATTAAGGCTTCTCAAACATTTCCAAGGGTCTTGGGAGTGTGGCATGAAGCAATACTAGTACCCTATTGTCATGAAAATGTTTAAGATGTATATTTTTCTTTTAAAAATTTATGTAAACCCTAACCAGTTTGGCTAAGAGGATAGAGCGTCAGCCTACGGACTGAAAGGTCCCAGGTTCAGTTCCGGTCAAGGGCATGTACCTTGGTTGTGCGCACATCCCCAGTAGGAGGTGTGCAGTAGGCAGCTGATCGATGTTTCTAACTCTCTATCCCTCTGCCTTCCTCTCTGTAAAAATAATTAATTAATTAATCAATTAAAATAAATCAATAAAATATATTTTAAAAAATAAAAATTTGTGTAAGATTTGTGTTCTAGTCCATATCATATGCATGTCTATTTTAATTATAAAATGTTTTCTTTCCATCCAAAGTCTTTTAGAAAAATTGTTGCTTTAAGACAATGGTACATCTATCCCCTGCTACAAATTCACTAGCCCAGGACCACACTGAGGATGGGAAAATGGAGAGTATGAGTAATGCACATCTGAAAAGTGCATTGTTCAAATTCTTTCATTTATGAAGTATTTAATGAATACCTACCAAATGCCAGGCATTGTTTTAAGTCCTGGGACATGCTGTGATAACAAGCAACCTCAAATTATCCATGGCACAGAAGAACAAAGGTTTCCTACCACTCAAGCTAGAATTTACTGCAGATTGGCTAAGGGCTCTTTTGACATTGTCCTCATTTTCATAGTGAGACCATCAGACAAAGCAATCACTATTTGAATATCAATAACAATCTATTGGCAGGGAGAAAAGAATGAGGCAAAGCAACAGGAAATTACATACATTATTTACCACCACATTTTATTGACAAAAGCTAGCCACAGGACAAAGATATACTTCTTCAACAAAGAATAATCCTCCCTGGAGAGAAGATGTGGGTATTGGTAAACTGTAATAGTATGCTACATCCCAACTCTGGTTGAAATGTGGAAGAAGAAATGAATAGGCATGGGACTCAAAGGAGTTAGATGATAGAGAAGTCCACTGATCTGACAAGAAACCAAACTACAGCAGAAGCAACAGGTTGAAAATAAAAAGGAGTGATTGAGGGCAGAGGAGACGTAGGGAAAACTGCAATATTTCCACTCCAGAATCTCTTACAGTAGTCTCCCAAATGAAAAGTAATGTTCTTATTCACTGGCTAGTCCCAGAACTATGAAACAGTTCTATCAAAATCTGCCCAGGGACTCCTGATCAGGCAGCCCAGCCTAAGAAGTTCAGATGTTTCCATACACGTGAGTGACTGAACTATGGTGTCTTTAAATCAGGAACACAGAAAAAGGTTGTTCATAAATTGAAATTTGGATATATTAAGTTTAAAGTATTTAATGGAAATCCAGAAGGAAAAGTCTTATAGACAACAGGATGTATGAGTCTGGAGCTGAGAAAAAGAGATTAGAGCTAAAGCTATATCCTTATGGGACTAAGGAAGACTTCCAAAGAAGGAAGATAGCTTGAGATAAGAGGTGATCTGAGGGAAGAGGGCAAAGAGCACTTACACTTAATGATAATGTACAGGAAGATGAACTTGGTAATATTAGACTTAGTGAAGGAAGGATAAATGTGCCAACAGCTAATTCCATTAAATCAGCATTGAACCATACTGCCTTATTTGTTTACCAAAAAAAATGAAGCTCTATACAAAACCAATTCGTGCATTTCAAAGTAAAAGCTTCAATGTTCAGTCCAATTAGGTGTGTCAGCTGCTTACCCTATGGGTTCTTATTTGCCCATACAAGGTTTATCTGTATTAATGTGACCTGCCCATGATTTTTAGAAAACATGGACTCCTACAACTCAACAACTGAGAAACAAATAAGCCAATTAAAAATGGGCAGCACATGCAAATAAACATTTCCCCAAGAACATGCATACACATGTGTGCATCTACTGACTAACATATGGCCAATAAGCACATGAAAAAAAGTCAACATCATCAGTCATTAGGGAAACAGAAAAACAAGATACCACTTCACACCCCTCGGGGTTGGCAAAAATAAAAAATACAGACAATAACAGGCGTTATCAAGGCTATGGAAAAACTGAAGCTGTTATATACACACCATTGGTGGGAAATTAAAATGGTGCAATTTGTCAAAAGTTTGGCACTTCCTCAGAATGCAAACTTTCTCAAGAGGATAGAATTGCCCTATTGTTATCATCGTAATTAGCCAATTGTTAATATTAATAAAAGGAAAGAAAGCAAAGGGGTGTATGTCAGGCATTGTTGAGCATATTCAGCTGGAAAGAAGAGGTCTGTTTGTTCCAGCTTCACACCCCAGGGAACGGCAGCATTGTCCCTCTGAGGGTATTAGGACTCTTCCCTTCCCATCTCCTGTATTGGATTGTACTGCA
This sequence comes from Lasiurus borealis, assembly GCA_004026805.1. NCBI lineage: Eukaryota > Metazoa > Chordata > Mammalia > Chiroptera > Vespertilionidae > Lasiurus > Lasiurus borealis. The sequence goes on along the minus strand of PVJN01019518.1, from coordinate 19,169 downwards.
AGGGGAGCATGGGGAGACATGAACATGCACAGAAGTCGGGGCAGCACAGGGGAGATGCTTGCCTGTCAGTCTAGCCTGGGAAAGAAACAATGGATTGGCTAGGGGTGGACCCCATCAGAAGTGTGCCAAATCTTGGAAAGTTCCCTCTCTCTTGCTCTTGTTCGCTCTTGTTTGTTCTTGTTCTTATTCCCACTCTTGCTCCATGACCCCCACTGGCCTGTGCACTTGCCTCTTCCTTCTTCATAGCCCATGTGGCCTTAAGCAGCCCCATGGCCCACAGCAATGCAAACCCTACACGCAATAGACTGCAGCTAGGAACACAGCTAACCTAGCCAGATGCTGGACTGGACTTTCATATGGAGCAGAAACTCTGGCAATAGCTTTGATTCTAGCTCTGCTGAAAACAAAATGAGAAAAAAAGAAAGTACTCTTGGACATGGACAACACTATGGTGATTGGCGAGGATTGATGGTGCGGGGTGGGAGGGGGAGGTGCAGGGAGTGGAGGTGAGGGTGGAGGAGGGCATAGAGGGTATAAATGGTGATAAAAAAAATAAAACTAAACTAAAATTTTTAAAAATAAGGTAATATATTGGTAATTTATGACAAAATACATGACTGTACATGTTCCATTAACATTTTCCAAAGGTACAAACAGTTCGTAAGATCTACAAATAAAACATCCAGAAATAACAGCAATAAGAGGTCAAATGACCATAAAAATTCTGTTTGCTCTTGGAAACAGCTGAGATCCTTCTGCAACTAAACTGAAAAAGAAACTGATTTTATAGTAGCCATTCCTCTGATTCCCTAGGATTTAATTAGCTAAAATTCAGAATAAAGCTCTATGCTAATGTGACATTATGATTTAACATTTAAAAACATGAAGGTCATGGAACTGAAAATATTAAACTTTTCATTCTGGTGTATACTGGCTGTTTTGCAGACCTGAGCTAGGTGGGCCAGAGTCCCACCATCAGAGCAGAAAACTGAGAAAATTTTCCAGGTAACAAAAGCTTCAATTTTTTGGTGTTGGAATAAAAGAACACTAATGAGCTTACTGTGACAGAAGCTCTGGCTAGTCAAACCTGACCTGCTAGAGCAGCGGTTCTCAATCTTTGGGTCTCGATCCCTTTGGGGATAGAATGACCCTTTCACATGGATCGCCTAAGACCATTGGAAAATGAAGATATTTACATCATGATGCATAACAGTAGCAAAATTTCAAGGTTGGGGGTCACCACCACATGAGGAACTGTATGAAAGGGTTGCAGCCTTAGGAAGGTTGAGAACCACTCTGCTAGAGGAGCTTCTCTCTTTCTCAGAAAGCTGAAATCTCCTGACTTCCCTTATCTCATTAAGTTATCCATTCTCTGGCTTTCAACAGATCCAATTTATAAGTCTTTTTCTCATTCATTCTCAAATCTCAAACACTCATGAGCAATATCGTTACACAAAGAAACATATTTAATGAGACATAAAATTTCTACCATATGTGTTTATATTTCCCTAAACACAATAGAACATGTTATATTTGTTTGCCTTATCCACCTTATTATTTTATCTTCATAGAAGCCCCAAGGCACATTTTTAAGATTGTACTTGCTCCACTACCTTTTGGAAAGAATACTTTTGTAACTTTTCTCTCTCCTCCCCTCTTCCCACCCCCCATATAATCATGAAACAATATTTTAATTTTTCCTAAAATTAAAACCTCCTTCTGCTTCTACGGGGCATGAACAAGTCATCTAAAAGTAGCAAAATTTACATTTCAGATCCCATTTACTCCCTGGCAAATCCACAAACAAATGCTGGCTAAGGAAAAGAAAAAAAAAAATACCATACTCTCTGAAGCAATGCAAAACTAAAATGTCCAGTATCCAAACAAAAAATCTATACAGGTAAAAGTTAATTTCTTTCCTGTATACTAGCAATAAACAATTGAAATTTAAAACTAAAATTAAAAAATATATACTACGTAAAATAGCATAAAAAAATCTTATGTATAATCTGGTCAGTTTTTCTCAGTGGGTTGAGCCTCATCCCATGCACCAAGTGGTCACCAGTTTGATCACTGGTCAGGGCACATACCTGGGTTTCCATCTAGATCCCCAATAGGGGGCGTGCAGGAAGTAACTATTGATGATTCTCATCAATGTTTGTATCTCTCTCTCCCTCTCCGTTCCTCTCTCTAAAATATCAATAAAATACATTTTAAAAATAACTTATGTATAAATCTAACAAAACAGGGCATAAACACCTAAACTGCTGCCTCGCACAACAATTTCAAAACTACAACTAAAAGACAAAACGGACACCATCCAGAACCACAGGAAACCTGGCTGAGTGGAAATTCTACAACTAGAAGGAAAGAGAAAAGCACATTGAGACTAAGAGGAGCTGCATAAGGCTGAGGTACAGAGACATGCATGAGAGGGCTGGTGGCTAAGTGCTTGCTGGCTTTCTCAAGTGGGAGGGAGATGGAAGCTCCCGACTGCGCTGAACTCCAGTTCTGGGTGAGACTTTGGGGATCCAGACTCATTTGGGGGGAATCTGGACTGTCAGGAAAAGAGAAAAGTACACTGAGACTCAGGGGAGCTATGGAAGGCAGAGGTCTGGAGGTGTGCGAGCACAGAGAGGCCTGACAATTGAGTGCACAGCTGGCTTTCTCAACCAGGAAGGAGAAAGAAGCTCCTAACTTGCGCTGAACTCATGTTCTGGGCAAAACTCTGGGAAGCCAGACTCACTCAGGGGGAAGCTGGACTGTTTGGCAGTGGGCATGCCTTGAGTGCAGTTTTCTCTCAGAGACACTTGCAGCGATTACCAAGGGACACTGAGACTCAGGGGCCTAATAGGGGAGAGATGACAGGAAGCTAAAGCTGTCTGCTCCGACCTGAGACTCTACCCCATCCAAGCTGAGCACAGAGGCTTTGGCAGTTTTGCAAGTCTTATCTCATAAGGGTGTCCCCAACACAGAAGTTCTGCCAGCGTAGACACAGCTGATCCTCATAGCCAATTGGCCTGGAGGTCAATTCCTCCCAGTGATCCCAACAATAATCAAGACTTAACCACAACAAGGCTATGCAAACAGTCCACAAAGGGATGCACCAAGAGTGTCCACCTCAAGTAACTAGGGAGGTGGAGCTAGGGACCCTATAGGTCACCTAGCACACAAAGCTATTCTACCAACTTAGGGAAGCAGTGAAAATGCAGTGACAAAGAAACAGATCATAAATGAAAGAAAGGAAGGAAACCAAACAACTGGATATAGAGTTCAAAACCACGGTTATAAGGTTTTCCAAGAATTTCCTAGAAAAGACTGATAAAATTAGTGAGACCCTCAAGGATATGAAAAAGGCCCAACTAGAAATTAAGCATGCACTGACTGAAATAAAAAAATATTATACAGAGACCTAACAGCAGACTAGAGAAAGGCAAGAATCAAGTCAAAGATTTGAAATACAAAGAAGCAGAAAATGCTCAACTGAAAAAGCAAAAAGAAAAAAGAATCCAAAAATGTGAAGATAGTGTAAGGAACCTCTGGGAAAACCTCAAGCATACCAACATCAGTATTATGAGCGTGCCAGGAAAAGAGAAAGAGCAAGATACTGAAAACCTATTTGAAGAAATAATGACTGAAAACTTCCCCCACCTGGTAAAAGAAATAGACTTACAAGTCCAGGAAGTGCACAAACAAAAGGAATCCAAAGAGGACCACACCAAGACACATCATAATTAAAATGCCAAGAGCAAAAGACAAAGAGAGAATATTAAAAGCAGCAAGAGAAAAAGTTAATTACCTTCAAGGAAGCACCCATACAATTGTCAGCTGATTTCTCAACAGAAACTATGCAGGCCAGACAGAAGTGGCAAGAACTATTCAAAGTGATGAATAGTAAGAACTTACAACCAAGATTATTCTACACAGCAAAGTTATCATTCAGAATTGAAGATCAGAAAAAGAGCTTCACAGATAAAAAAAAAAAAAAAAACTAAAGGAGATCATCAACACCAAATCAGTATTGTATGAAATGCTGAAAGGTATTCTTTAAGAAGAAGAGAAAGAAGAAGAAAAAAATAAAGATAAAAATTATCAACAACAAATACATATCTATCAACAAGTGATTCTAAAAATCAAGTAAATAGAAAATCTGATGAACAGAATAAACTGGTGAATATAGTAGAATCAGGGGCATAGAAAGGGAGTGGACTGATAATTCTCAGGGGAAAGGGGTGTGGGGGTGCAGAAAGAAAATGGGCAAAAATCGTACACCTATGAATGATAACAGTGGAAGGAAGGTAAAGGCAGAGGGTGGGGTGGGAACCGGGTGGAGGGAAACTATGGTGGGAAAAAAGAAAGAACAATTGTAATAATCTGAACAATAAAGATTTACTAAATTAAAATAATAAAATAAATCTAACAAAACATATACAGGATCTGTATGTGGAAAAGTACAAAACCCTAATGAGAGACCTAATTAAATATAGATATAATCCATGTTCAGACATTAAAAGATTCAATATTTATAAGACATCTATTCTTGTACATTTGATTTACAGAGTCAATACAATCCCAATCAAAATCATAGGAAGCTATTTTATAGATAGCAGCAAACTGATTTTAAAATGTGTATGAAAAGTTACAGAAAAAAGAGTCAATATAATACTGAAGAAGAACAAAGTTGGAGAACAAATCATATTCCATTATTTCAAGATTAGTATCTTGCTGCACTAATCAGTAGTGTGTATTACTGGTGAAAAATAGACACTATGATCGGTGGAGAATCCAGAAATAGACCCATGCAATGCACAAATAGTTAACTCATTATTTATAAAGGCAATTCAAACAAGAAAGAATCGTCTTTTCAATAAGTGTTACTGGAACAATTGGGTGTCTGTATCCAAAAAAAAAAAAAAAAAATACAAGACACAGACCTTACACCACACATAAAAAAATTAACACAAAACTGACTATAGACCTAATGTAAAACTATAAAACTTCTAGAAAATAACACAGGAGAAAATTTAAGTGAACTTGGATTTGAGGGTCACCTAAATCAAAACCAAAAGCACAATCCATAAAGTTCAGAAATTAATAACCTGAACTTTACTAAAATTAAAAGTTTTGCATCAAGAAAGACACTGTTAAAAGACAATGAAAAGACAATTGTCACAGACTGGGAGGAAATATTTGCAAGTCACATATCTCTTAAGAAGTTATATACAAAGAATTCTTAAAAGTCAATAATAAGAAAACAAACAACCCAATTTAAAAATGAGTAGACACTATAATATCAGTATATTAAATAAGATATACTGATGACAAATAAGCATATGAAAAGATGTTCAACATTATCATTAGGCAACTGCAAATTAAAACAACGAGCTACTACAACACATCCAAATAATTAGTATCCAAAAACAAGTAATACCAATTGTTGATGAGACTATGGAGCAGCAGGAACTCATTCATAGTTGTCAGGAATACAATTTAAAAAATGATATGGCACTTGGAATGACTTGTGCCTCTACAAAAAAAAAAAAAAAAAAAAAACCTTGCCTATCAATGTTTAAAGCAACTTTATTCATAATCACCAAAACCTGGAAGTAGCTAAGTCCTTTGATAGGTAAATGGATAAACAAACTGTGGTGCATCCCTACCATGGAATATTACTCAGCAATCTTGTCTAATAAAGAAGGAATATGCTCATTAACCATCGAGCCCTCACAAGATGGTGGCGCACATAGCCAATAAAGAGGGAATATGCTAATTGACTGCACACCCTCACAAGATGGCAGTGCCCAGTCCCCTCAGCCCTACCAGGGGGCAGCAGGTACCCTGTGCCTCATCCAGCAGGAGTCCCCTAGTCCCCATAGCCCCACAGGGGAGGGCAACTGGGGACAATCATGCCAGCAGGGGAGCAGTTAGGCATCAATCAGGCCAGCAGGGGAGCAGTTAGGGGCTATCAGGTTGGCAGGTAGAGTTGTTCGGGTCAGTCAGGCAGGCAGGCAGGTGAGTAGTTATGAGCCAGCAGTCCCAGATTGTGAGGGATCCCAGACTGGAGAGTGTGCAGGCTGGGCTGAGGGACACACACACACACACACACACACACACATACACACACACACACACACCACCCTCAGATACATCCTGGTAACATAAACCTATAGTAAAAGGAAAAAATAATGTAAGGAAAAGTTTAAAAGCGTCAAAAGAAGAAGAAAAAATGCAGATTGCCTATACAGAATGGGCTTATTTTGATATCTGAACTATAATGGGTGCTAGAAAGTATAAAAGCAAAGCCATCAAACCAAAAATTATTTTGAGTCTAGAGTATCTACCAAATGATAAATCAAGTGTGAGAGCAAAACAAACACATTTTCAGGTATTTGAGTACTCAGATATTTTATCTTCCATTTACTGTTTCTTGAAAATTATTTGAAAATACAATTCAACAAAATGATCCATATATACAAGAAAGAGGAAGATTCCAAAACAATGCAAATAACACAGTAATTCAATTTTTTTTAAAGTACCAGATAACTGTGCTCAGGAAGTTACATATTAATGAAAATTAGAAGGGGAATTACCCAACCATTTTAGGAAAAAAAAAAATGTTTTCAAAAAAGTAAGCAATTTGCATTCATTAAATAATGCAGTCAAGCTAGAAAATGTTGAGGATCTGTGTGCTTCCCGTTTGAAAAATTAACTAGAATTTTTAAAACAAGTTGAAGAACATTACCATCCAAATATGAATTAAAACAAATGCTGGTGTCATTTCAGGTAAAATTTGGGCATGATTTATAATATTTAAAAAAAGAGAAATTTTTATTTATTTATTTATTTGCTCTTATGGCACAGCTTCTATGTCACAGAATTATATTTCCTTTTCTATGAATCTATTTGAACTTCTTGGTTCTGGAATATTTCTTAATCATAATAGTAAGAACAACAACACTTACTTAAAATACATACTACTCTAAGTCCTTTACATTTATTAGCCAATTAAGTCCTAAGAGACTTGCCCAAGGTCACCCACTAGTTAAGTGAACCCCAGCCTTCTGGTTCTAGAATACTTGCTCCTACCTAAACACTGCCCACACCTCCTCATAATGCTCTTTGTTAACTTACAGTTCTTAGAATCAATCTATCAATCTACAGCAGGACGCCATACTAACACTTACAAAACAGAATTTAAATTACATAAAATTTTAAAAATGTTACATATTATTCATTTGTATATGATTTATATATAATTTAAACTAATATAAAAATCAAGAGGGAGAGATAATGAACTTAGCTAAATGCCTCATATTTCATAGCAAGTATCACGGTTGATTTTATGGGTATACATCAACTATTACTAGATATTGTCTAATTTTAATAAAAGGATATATAATTTATATGGTAACTCAGAAAAAAAATCTAAAACAATAACAGTTAAAGTTGCTACATCAAGAAATAGCAGTGCCGAGACTGGTTTGGCTCAGTGGATAGAGCGTCAGCTTGCGGACTCAAAGGTCCCAGGTTCGATTCCGGTCAAGGGCATGTACCTTGATTGCGGACACATCCCCACTGTGGGGCATACAGGAGGCGACTGATGGATGTCTCTCTCTCATCGACGTTTCTAACTCTCTATCCCTCTCCCTTTCTCTCTGTAAAAAATCAATAAAATATCTATTTTAAAAGAAAAGAAATAGCAGTATTGCCAGGTCGTTGTGTCTGAGTTGATTGGGCATCCTCCCACACACTGAAAGATTGGCAGTTCAATTCCCAGTAAGGGCATTCATTAAACAGTGCAAACACTGATTGGCTGCTTCCTGCATGCCCAAGTTGTGGATGACCCCCAGTAGGGGGCATGCAGGAGGCAGCCAAACAATGTTTCACTCCCACATGGATGTTTCTCTTTCTCCCTCTCCCTTCCTCTTTCTAAAACATCAATTTAAAAAATTTAAGAACAACAAAAAAATAGCACTATAAACAAATTATTCAAAACTTAAAAGGAGAGGGACTGGCATGACTTGTTTTTACCATTTTAATTTTTATTAAAAGTATTAGATCTTATTTTATTATATAAAATAAGTACATGCTACTATTAAAAATGATAGTACTGTTTTTGTTGTTTTTTTTTTTTTTTTTTTAAAAAGGCAAAAAACTGAAGAGGGAGACTTTCACCTCTGACATGAAAATACAAAAGGACAGTAAGGGCCACCAGACCATGTAACCCCATGGGGTACAAAAAGAGGCACAAGATAACATAGCGCATATTACAGAATACTCATCTCTGCTGAGTGTTTCCACACCATTATGATCTAAATGGCCTATCTTTGCCCTATAAACTTCTAAAAAAAACTTAATTTTATTGGCTTTCGACAACTATTGAGTATCGTACCCTCCAATCCTTCACCTCACACATTTCACTTAAAGAAAGGGCCGTGTTAAATCCACATTACTGGCAGGGGGTCTGCATTGGTGAAACCTTTTCAGGATAGAATTTGGCAGTCCTCCTTGAAATGTAAACCAGGGCTACACTTGGATTTCATTTCTCAGAATCTCCTCTACAGAAACATTTTCCAAATGCTCAAAGGTAACTCTATCCACAGATTCTCAACTAGGTTATTACACTGTTTATAACAGAGGCGGGGGAGGGAGGGGAATACAACAACACTTAAATGCACATTGGTACATGCAGAATATTTTGGTGCCATTTAAAAAAAAATGAGACACACCTATAGCGAATAATCTTAAAAGGTAACATATACACCCCCACATACATATGAGGGGGTGGGTTTAAGATGTGAAGCGCAAGCAGTTTTTTACCCTGTGAATTTATTTGATTTTTTTTTTTTACTACCAGCATTAATTGTTTTTTTATATTTCAAGAAATTCAGAGCATGCCTCAGCTGTCATGTATTTGGGATCCAAATAACCCAAGAAGAGGAAAAACTCAAACCTAAGGGGGGAAAAAATCATCCTGTAATTGGCAGGTTGCGGTCTAGGATGGTGAAATGGTTGGCTTCACCGGTTAGGTGTTTTTTTGGGTGTTTTTTTTTTTTTTTTTTAGTGAACTAAAGCAAGAAACTGAGAGCACAGAAACTGAGGCGCAGTGGAGGCGGGAACCCTGGAGCAGAGGGAGGACCCCCAGGGGGAGGCGGGCCCTGGAGGCGGAGCGCAGGAAAGCGCCCGCGCTGCTGCAAGGACCTGAAACGCCCTGGACACCGGGGGGTGCAGGCACGAGGTCAGGGGCTCCAAGACCCAGGAGCCGAAGGGGCAAGGCCTGGGGGAAGGCGGGACAAAAAGAGAGACCATGGGGGGCATCTGTAAGACAGTCAGCAATTTAAAAATAAAATAAAATAAAAAGCCCCCAGAGAGGGGGCGCTGGCGCGGACACAGCAGCAATCTAGGGGCCCGGGGTGGCGGCCGGCGGTGAGTTTGGCCAGCAGACTCGGGGGGGAGGGAGGGGTAGGGCGATTTAGAAAGTCAAGCGTCGGGCGGGGCTCCCAGGAGGCTCGCAGCGGGGACTCCGGGGCCGCCGGGCCCTCGCTCCGCGCGCGGGGCGGGCGCAGCTGCCCGTACCTTCCCAGGCGAGCTCTCCTCCCGGCTCCCTCCTCAGGAACTTGTACCAGAACCGGTCCACGCGGCCCGGCTCCGCCCCGTCCCGCGCCGCCGCCGCCTCCTCCGGCGCCAGCTCCACCTCCCCGAGCCACAGGCCCGGCTCCTGCAGCGCCGGCCCCTCCGCCGCGCCCGCCGCCACCGCGCCCGCCGGCCGCAGGCGCACCGCCCCGCGCGGCTCCCAGCGCCCCAGCTCCGGCCGCGACCCCACGACCAGCAGCTCCAGCCCGGCGCCCGCCCCCACGGGCGGCACCACCACCCCGAACCGGAACCGCATGGCGGCGGGTGGCGCGTGGCTCCCGGGCCGGCGTCCCCGGTGGCACGGAGGCGGCCGGCGATTGGGCGGCGGCGCGCGCGGGGCCTGCACGCCCGAGGCCCGGCCCCGGCGGGAGCACGTGCGAGGCGGCACCTTTTTGGGGCATCACGCGGCCCCGGAGCCCAGCCTGGGGCGCAAGCCAGGATCTGAGGCCCGGGAAGGGGTTAGCGGGAGCCGCCACCCGCCCGTCCCCTAGAAGCAGGCTGGGCCCGCAGAGACAAGACAGTAAGAAAGGGAAAAGGAAAGGGAGGAAAAACACTCATACGCCCTGCGATTTTGCAGTCATCTTTCCAAAAAAAACTGGGGATTATCTTCTAAACCAGTGGTTCTCAACCTTCCTAATACCGGGACCCTTTAATACAGTTCCTCATGGTGTGGTGACCCCCCCACCCCCCCAACCATAAAATTATTTTCTTTGCTACTTCCTAACAGTAATTTTGCTACTGTTGTGAATCGTAATGTAAATATCTGTGTTTTCTGATGGTCGACCCCTGTGATGGGGTCTCGACCCACAGGTTGAGAATCTAAAGGAAAAGGGAATGGCACATAGAAAGCAGCCTCCCTAATACTGAAGTTGGGGGCAGATCCTGGGCCGGTGGCCCGAGAGCTTGGGACCTTAGCCTGGCCACTTCCCCCCTGGCCCTGGGGCTCTTTAGGTGGGGTCAGACCAAACCTGGGTTCAGCAACCTGGTACGTACTTGGGTTCTGGCTAGGAAAGAATTCAGAGCCGAGACCCAGACTGTAAGAGAACGTTTATTTGGTAAATCACAGAGGTAGAGGTGATTCCTAGAAGAAATGGGCTTAGGAAACAAGTTACAGAAGTAAAGGGAGGGTGTTCAGAGCTAGGGAGTGAGGAAGCTAATGGTTACCTGCCTTGGGGGGGGGGCGGGGAGAAAGGCTGGGGGTCCTCCTCGGAGGGAGAGCACACACTGGGTCCTCTGTTCTAAGGGTTTAAGGATGCAGATTTTGGGGAGGTCCCCAGGGAAGATTCCAATAGAATATTCAGCAGTTCTCCATAGTGTGTCCATTGAGGGTTGTAGTCTCCTCTGATTGATTGGCCCACTCTGGGTAGGGGGTCATTATTCAATGCAGCTGGCCCTGAGGGCAACCGTGGGCATCTCTGGTCTGATTTTGCTGCTTTTCTAGACCTGGAGATGAAATACAACTGAGACATAGATGTTATTTCTAGGAAGGAAAGGTCAGAGGGTCCAAACTGCACGACCAGGCTGGGGGAGGAAAAAGTCACCCTAAGGTGAGGTCCCACCCTACAATAGTTTGTGCCTTGCTAGGCACCTATGGCTTTACACCCTGGTGACCTTCTGTACCTAGCCCATCATCCTAACTCATGTCTGTCTTAACTGCCCACTACAAAAAGCAGGTATAAAATAATCTTGAAAGACCCTGCCAATCCTAAAGATTCTGTCATTGGTAGAAGGGGCATCATTTAGTGTGGGAACCTCTTTCCACATCCTGTGTGGTTCAGGGTTTGGGTTCTGGAGGAGGCCACACCCAAATGAAAAAAGAGACTAGAAAAGCATTAATTTGGCGATATTGGGGGGCCAGGCGGGAGCCTTCCTCTAGAGCAGTGGTTCTCAACCTGTGGGTCGCAACCCCTTTGGGGGTCGAACGACCCTTTCATAGGGGTCGCCTAAGACCATCGGGAAATGCAGGTATTTACATCACGATGCATAACAGTAGCAAAATTTCATGGTTGGGGGTCACCAACACATGAGGAACTGTATGCAAGGGTCGCGGCCTTAGGAAGGTTGAGAACCACTGCTCTAGAGGAAAGGACTACCTCTTGCTCTGGCCTTTTTCTCCCTTTTATTAAGACTTTGGGACATACCCATAGCATTTAGGCAGGAAATTATAAGAACAGAAGTTAACATGAAACAAACATAGTGGCTGCTTCAGGTAACAATGTTTCAACTAAACAGTGAGTGATTAGTTCTGACCTTTCAGAGCAATTAAGGTTGACCAGCCTTCTGGTCTCCTTTTCACATCTTTCTATTAGTGAGACAATGTTTGGTTTCCTGCAATTTAGACCCAGAGCTGATGCATAAACAGTATTTTCCCTTGCCTAGTCCACTTCAATGCCTGAAATAAAACATGATCACTTTCTTTTTTTTTTTAATATATTTTTATTGATTTTTTTACAGAGAGGAAGAGAGAGGGATAGAGAGTTAGAAACATCGATGAGAGACATCGATCAGCCGCCTCCTGCACACCCCCCACCGGGGATGTGCCCACAACCAAGGTACGTGCCCTTGACCGGAATCGAACCTGGGACCCTTCAGTCCGTAGGCCGATGCTCCATCCACTGAGAGAAACCGGTTTTGGCCACTTTCTTTTATTAATTATATTAGTTTAATATATGTAAAATGGGTTTGTTTTACCTTCCCAAAGGAAAACAAAACAAAAACTCATTCTGTGATTATAAATATACTAGAGGCCCGGTGCACAAAATTTGTGCAAGGGGGAGGAGTGCCTTCAGCCCAGCCTGCTCCCTCTCAAATCTGGGACCCCTTGAGGGATGTTCGACTGCCCATTAAAGCCTGATCCAATTAGGATCGGGCCTAAATGGGCAGTCATACATCCCTCTCACAATCCAGGACTGCTCACCTACCTGCCTTCCTGATTGCCCCTTACTTGCTTCTGCCTGCCAGCCTGATCACCCCCTAACCATTCCCCTGATTGATGCCTAAATGCTCCCCTGCCAGCCTATTTGCCCCTAACTGCCCTCCCCTGTAGGCCTGGTCACCCCCAACTGCCTTCCCCTACAGGCCTGGTTCCTTCCATCTGCCCTCCCCTGCTGGCCATCTTGTGGTGGCCATCTTGTGTCCACATGGGGGCAGATCTCTTGACTACATGGGGGCAGTCATCTTGTATGTTGGAGTGATGGTCAATCTGCATTTTACTCTTTTATTAGATAGGATAGAGGCTTGGTGCACAAATGGGGGCCAGCTGGTTTGCCCTGAAGGGTATCCTGGATCAGGGTGGGTGTTCCCTTGAGGTGTGGGGTGGCCTGGACAAGGGGCCTGTGGTGGTTTGCAGGCTGGCCATGCCCCCCCACCCAACATTGGCAACCCAAGCAGAGGCCCTGGTATTTGGGATTTATCTTCTACAATTGAAACTTTGTTGCCTTAAGTGGAGGCCTGCCTGCCACCTCTCTCTGAGCCATCTTGGTTGGGTTAATTTGCATACTCATTCTGATTCGCTGGTGGGCATGGTTTGTGAGTGTAGTGGAGGTACAGTCAATTTGCATATTACTCTTTTATTAGATAGGATACCATAATTTTTAAAAGGCATGAAAATAGAACCTTGTATTGAAAACTTCCTTTCAGTAAAAGCACTATTTTTTTCAACTTAAAACATTTTTACGAGAAGAAATACAGGTTTTAACTATTTGGTTAAAAAGAAAACTATTTGTCTGTGAGGCGGGGCTTTATTTTTGTCACTGCCATAAGGTAAACCAAATGTCCTGTTAACATATTTGTTACTTTTTAAAATATATTTTTATTGATTTCAGAGAGGGTGAGGGAGAGAGAAACATAAATGATGAGAGAGAATAATTGATCAGCTGCCTCCTGCCCGCCCCACACTCGGAATGAACCTGCACCCCAGACACGTGTTATGACTGGGAATTGAACCGTGACCTCCTGGTTCATAGGTCAATGCTCAACCCGTGAGCTGGGCATATTTGTTACTTTTTGATCCTTTAATAAAATTGTCCTTGTGTCCTTACAATTGTATTTTCACAAACATTTAAGTAACAGTCTCTTCCGTGAACTAAAGACATATTGTTTACCAGTATTTGAAAACTTGTGAATAGCAAAGGAAAGCTAACATGTCATGCATTCAGAATACCATAAGTACAAGGGAAAGTACAAAAAAGTAAACCCTACAAACTCAGTCTCTCTGTAGAACAATTAGTAAATTCATAATACGTTTTACTCTTCAATATTGGTATTCCACTCAATGTTTGGTTGGTTGCTAAGCTTAAGGATAAACACGAAGAAAAATGTGATGACAGCAAGGCTGGCCAAACATGGCTGATTCATTAGCAAAGCAGACGTTAAATCACAGTGGCATGTGAGTCTGTTTATTCGTTGCTCTTGCAGAATACAGAATATTCTTAGGCTAATTTTGGGAAACTCGGAGTCATGTGGCCATGCAAGAACAGCCGGAGCTGACAGTTTAGGACTTCCTTGTTGAAGAAAGACTGCGGTCTCTTGTGTACTTTCCAGATGGCACTTTTCCCACCGGCTCTTTCAAAGTGAGAGCTGTCCATTGTCAGCCTACAGCAGTAAACTGAGGCAAGCTCGAAATTGTCGGAGTTTAATGAGGAATTGCAAAATAAAGGAGTTTATTAAGGAAAAGCTGCAGGCAAGTTAGTTGAGGGTTTGGGGTTGGCTGTATTTATGGGCAGGTAATGGAAAGTTCAGTTGGACTGAGTCTGCTAACATTAAAAAACAAACAAACAAAAAAAAAAAACAAGGACCAGCTTTGAAAATTTCCTGAGCAGATAAATATAGTCCAGTCATACAAACAACACTCAATTCATCTTATTTTACAAGATCAACCTGACCTGGGTCATTTCTTGTTCATATCTTGGGAAACCAGAAGCAAAATTTCCCAAGGTTACTATGAAGTAACCACTGACCAATTCCCTATTATTTAAGAGAAGTCCAATATTATCAGTTTTCTGTAAGCCAGGACTTAATAGGAAATCAATCTCACAGCCCTTACATTTTGTGTCCCTGAGGAAACAACTGAGATTTTCCATTTTACCCACTAGTTCCATTTTTAAAAATTATTTCACACCATTCTATAGATAAGACAGTAACAAAAACAGAAAACAATATATTTGTTCAACAGGCATTATTCCTCCTCTCTCCTTATAAAGAAATTGAGTAACTTTAACAGAAGTAGCCCTTTTAAGCACCTAAACAATGTATGTAACAACGAATTTTATGACATGATTTAAATGTAGTACAAACGTGATGGCTACATGGTACATTAATTAAAATACAACCATAAAAAGAGCAAGTCCAAAAATACAGATTACAGGACATGGCCATGCATCAGTCATATTTGTTAACCATGAAAATGGTAACAGCCATTGAGCCTTATTATGCGTTTTTATACGCATATTACCTTATGTAATTATCTCACTAATTCAGAGGTAATTACCATTGTTATTCCCAATTTTAAATGTGAGAGAACTTGCACAGAAAGGTCCAATAAATAGGACACAACAAGGAAGGGACAGAGCTATAAGTGCTCTAAGTCATTCATTCAGTTTAACTATGTTGTACATAGTTAAAATATGTAATATACATATGTAATATACATAGTTTGATTCCTGATAAGGAAAAGCACTACAGAATGTAATTAAATCCCAACATATTTAAATAAGTTACTCCTCATTAGCTCTAAATAAACAATGAACTTCCTATAATTATTTCCTGTAATTAACCCTCTCCTTAGGAATGATAGAACAGATGAATCATAAGTGGTGTTCTAAACTGATTGATGAGTCTATAAAGACATAAATATCTTAATATTTAGAGCAGATTTGGGTCAGCTCCTAGTAAATGGTCATTTTATGCCCTTATATGCCTATCTTGTTGGTAATGGAAATACAGATTTAAGAAGCCAAGATGAATAATTTTCTAGTTACTAAGCTGTATTATGCCCAGTTGTTTTTCCTAGTTGAATTCTCGATGTGAGTATTCTCATGAGACTTCATAAAAATGATTATTTCTGAAATCGATTCGAGGTCAGATTTCCTGATGCTATGAGGACAGTTGTGTTTAAAGCAAGAGTCAGCTCAATAGAGTCACAATTCTAGTAATATTTTTAAAACACCAAACCCATTTCTTTCATTTAATTTCATTTCTCTAGTGCTATCTTATATATAACTATAATGCTTGTTGAAGAATGGGTCATAAATGCAAATTTAGAGCTTCAGGATCCAATTCAAATGTTAATTTTTGGAAAGCCTCTCAGGGAAAGCTGTTACTTGGCTCCCTTGTGATTTATGTTTTTCTGAAACAATCTTTCACTAGTCAGAGGGTTGTCGTAAATTTTTTCTTATAATATCGTGTATGTAAACACATACTCACTGATGCAAACCACATTTCATCCACGTAGTTCAGGGACCATCATAACTATTAGTTTATTACTTGTCAGAACATATCTGAGCGTTTAATGCAGTGGTTCTCAACCTTCCTAATGCCGCGACCCTTTAAGACAGCTCCTCAAGTGCTGGTGACCCCCAACCATATAATTATTTCCGTTGCTACTTCATAACTGTGATTTTGCTACTGTTATGAACTGTAATGTAAATATCTGATATGCAGGATGTTTTTTCGTTGTTACAAATTGAACATAATTAAAGCATAGTGATTAATCACAAAAACAATATGTAATTATATATTGTGAAATATTTATTTCTAATTACAAATAAATGAAATTTTGTCTTGAATTGTGGTGTAGCATGGGTAACAGTCTTCATATGACAACAGTAAACTACATTGCTACATTTTGCTACACTGAGGAGCGGTGGGTTGGTTCCTAAGACCATGGGAAATAGATGTTTTCCAATAGTCTTTGGCGACCCCTGTGAAAGGGTTGTTTGACCCCCAAAGGGGTCGGGACCCACAGGTTGAGAACCGCTGGTTTAATGTGTCACATATATGTCAGTATTCCCCATTTTGTAGCTAAAAAAAGAGGGGGGGGGGGCGCAAACAGAACCTTCCAGAGAGAATTTGATTACCAGCTTAGAAACTTTTATACATTGTAACTGACTTTTCTGGGTTGGAAAACTGTAAGTTAGGCCACTTGAAATTCCTTTAAGAATCTGGAGCAGAAGGATTTGAGCTGGACCAAGGCTTTATCCAAAAATCCCACAACATTTCTCAACTATGTAAACAATTCATGTCCTTCTGGGTACATACACAACTCTCTTATCTCCGGAGATTCCAGCGATTCCGCTTCCCACCGCATCCCGCCATAGAAAAACACTGCCTTCCCAGGCACTGCCAACAGCCAGCTTTGTCATGCTTCTTTCTCTGTAATTGCTATAATAAAAATATTAATTTTAAAAATGCTCCAAGCATAACATTACCCTGAGGAATCTGCCTTTTCAAAAGCACGGGCCTGCCCCTTCCCTCGCACGTCCCATCCCACGGTCGGCATTGTAAAACCCACAGGCTCTTCCCCCACTTCTCCACTCAAAACCTCCACTCACCAAGCCCACGGAGCCTGGGTTCTGTTAGGCAATGACCTCAACTGACTTTTCCTAGGGCAAGAAGAGGGCCAAGCCAGGTGGCTGGACCTGGAGGTTAGAGCCGCCTGCTTAGCGCTTCCTCCAGATGTAAAAAGATCCTCAAGGTCAGGGGTAACTTGAAAGGCAGGCTAGTTAACACCTTTCTCAACAAGGGTGGAGGGCTTGATAACTCAACCCCTAGGAACAAAAGAGGGGTTGGCTGGAAGGGATGATTTGAAACCCCCAAGGGAACTTTCAAAGAGTTTGATGAAGAGAAAAGAGGTTAGCTGAAAGCGGAGCTGGCTCATTTAAACTGAACTGGAGAGTGAAGACTGAGGCCGGGGAGCGGAGAAGAAGGCGGGGAGAGGGGAGGAGGCCAGCCTGAGGGTGCTTTTTAAGAATTTGAACGCTCTGTAATTTGCCCTTTGCTTCTTTTTCCTGACCGTGAAATATGTTTATGTTAAAGGTACTTCAAACATAAACTGACTTGGGCGCTGATGGCTGAGATGGGGAGAGGAAGGCCGGCAGAAGGCTGAATGAAGAGGAGGCCCCTAGACAGGAAGGTGAAGGTCAGTGGTAACTGGAAAGGAGAAACCCATTGACCTTCAACAGCAAAGAAAGGATAAATCAGAAGCTGAGTAAAAACCCTAAGCTTCCTCCAAATCGTGAGTTCTTACTGAGAACTTGGGGGATCTCCGTGCAATGCAGAACTAGGTTAGGAGGAAGAGGTGCACTCATACTTTACTTAGTGGAACCAGCCACTTATTCAAAGGTACTTGTCCACGCATGCACTGTGTGTGCTGTCAAGGTAATATTTCCAAAATGACTCTCGTGTAAATTAATGAGAGAACCAGCAGGATGTAAAGATGGGTCAAAAAGAATCCCCAATATAGTGTCTATAGACCCTGAACGAATAGGAGATTACTAGGTTAGATACAAAACTGATTAATTTCTTACTGGACCACGAAACTGGAACCTATGAGTTTATCTCTTCTACCAGACAGAAATCGCTTGCATGTGTAACAGATCAACACCTACAAGAGTTAATATGTAACGTTGGGGATAGGGCCCTAATCAATAGTAAGATCACAAAATAAGCCCAGGCACGGGTAATACTGTAGATACCGAAACAGTTCTCAAGTGGGTCTGGTGGACCCCGCTCCAGCCTGTGGGACATGCAGTCAATCTTACACTTTAGTTCTAAGTTTTGGATATTTTTTTCTTAATAATGTGTAATAAAAATAAAAACCTCCCATTTGTTCAGCTTCTGTTTACCATGGCCTAGGCATTGTACTAGTTGCCTTCCATGTCTTACCTTATTTAACCCTCTCCCTATTTCCATTACATTTTTTATTAACATTTTTTTATTATGGATAGTATTACAGATGTCCCCCATTTCCCCTCCCCCCTCTATTTCTGTTACATAGCTATCATCTCTGTTAAACAGAAGAAGGACCTGAGTTTTTGAAATATTAATTGATTTACCTAAGACCATACAGCTAATAAATAACAGAGGCAGGATTCGAACCCAGGAGTGCCTGACCCAATAACCTCTCCAGCCGGGGATACAGCTCAGCACCACATGGGAGCACTGGGCTGTAGTAACCCACACTCCACTTGCAAAACCTTCTACTCTGAGTGTTTTTTTCTTCCCCCAAAATACTTGCTCCTTGGTAAGCCCCATGCCACAGGGAAATCTATATAAAGCCCTAGGGGGAGAATGCCCAGGGGTGTCATATTTCACTACTCCAAGCCCCACAAAGGCCTTATATAAGCTAAAGCTCTGGCTCTAGGTGTATTTAAAATCTATAATAATAAAAGTGTAATATGCTAATTAGATCAGACGTCCTTTCAGATGACCTTCTGGATGAAGCCAGGTCTGCGAGGGAAGTCTGGGTCCAGATGCCAGAGAGAAGCCGGTGCTGGCAGCTGGGGATGGAAGGCCTACTCGTACACGAATTTTTGTGC
>PVJN01019517.1:0-37276 GCA_004026805.1 Lasiurus borealis | reverse complement strand
AGGAGGTGATTTCTAATTTTAAAAAGCTGTACATCAAGCACCTGTTCCGGTGCTGCTTTGAGGTGACAGAGAACACAAACCTCACCCTTTGAGAGTTCTGGAAGAACCACTTTAACATCGTGATATGCCTCAGAATTATTGATCAGGCCTGGCTGGGTGTTACAATGAGGACTTTGACCTCTGCATGGAAGAAGCTGTGGCCTGAGGCCGTAGCCAAAAGGACCTTCGAAGGATTCGAACCCGAGGTGCCCGTGGAGAAGGAGATAGTGTCTCTGGGAAAATCTACGGGCCTGGAGGTGAATGAGAGAGACGTGAATGAGCTTGTCGAGGAGCACTCTCTGGAACTCACCACGGAGGAGTTACAAGAGTTGCAATCTCAGCAACTTGGAGGTTCTCCAAGAAAATGGTTTCGAGGAGGAGCCAGAGGTGGAGGAGATCTCTACAAGTGAGATAAAGGAGATCTTAGGAATGTGGGAGAGGGTGTCACACTTCATGGAAAAGAAACACCCCGAAAAAGTTGCTACTGGTCGTGCATCGGAGCTGTTCAATGAAACTTGCCTCACCCATTTCAGAAACATTCTGAAAGGGAGGAAGAGGCAAACTTCGTTGGACACGTTTTTTTTTTGAAATTGGCCAAAAATGCAAAGACCAGTAGCAATTAAGTTCAGTGAAGATTAGTTAAGTTACATTCAGTTTAGGGATAAAGTGTAGCATTAAGAGTGTAACGAGTAGGTAAATACACTTTATAAAACCAGTTTATTCCTTTACATTCTCTTTTATTATGTTTTTATATAATATTTGTCATTTATAAATACATTTTTCTTATTCAAAAACACGTAACAAGAACAACTGGGGTGGCATTTTGGGGGCTGGAACGGATTAACGGCATTTCAATTTATTTCAATGGGGAAATTTGCTTTGAGATATGAGCAACTTGATATATGAGCAAGGTTACAGAACAAATTAAACTCGTATCTTGAGGTACCACTGTATATAGTCTGATTTCAAAGAGGAAGGGAGAGGGAGAGAATCTACTCGTCACAGTTGAAGACTTGCTGGGGGATATTGGGAATTGAGCCCAAAACCCAGGCATGTGCTCTGACCTCGAACCCTGACACTCAGCCACTAAGCCATGCCAGCTGGGCTCTTTTCAGCCTCTGGGCACATTACATCTCACTGCTGTTTAGAGAACAGTAGTCAGGGTATACCCCTCCTATTGTTTCCACCCCACGTGTGGAGGGGGTGCAGACCACCTGGGAGTGTCTAGAGCCCAGGTGTGGAGGGGGTGCAGGCCACTTGGGAGTGTGTAGAGCCCTGGTGTGAAAGGGCTGGCTGAATCCCAGGCCTTGATCCAGCCTTTTTTTCCAGCAGCTGCACTGCAAGGTATGGAGGCAGTTGCAGATATCTGCATAGTCTGTGATTAGAAATAAGGAGTACACTTAATATTGTAAAGGAGCAAGCCTGGTAAAGGCAATCTAACTTACTAAGGAGTGTTTTAATGTGGAACCCAAATCTACAGAGTCCCTTTGTCTTGTAGACACTAGGAAGTCTGCATCAATGATCTATTTGTGAACAGTCAGCACCTAAGGTGCCTCTTCGAAGGTAACATCCTTTCCCTTTCATTCCCGCAGCCACCTGGAAGCAGGAGGAAGGGGGCTGGGAGGTGGGAGGAAGAGTGAGCTGGAATGAACAGGAAGTGGCCAAGTAACCAGCTCTAATGGTCTGTTGTGTTGCTGGGCCAGGCCCCCAGCTCCTGGGTGGGGGCTGGGTTCACCCTTCTCCCTCTGGAGGAACAGCTGATGGAGCACAATGAAGAAGGGAGTAAATTTTTTCTTCCCAAGAGATGGGAAAATGCGCAGCAAAAAGGAGCAGTTCCTACAAGTAGGACAGGAAACCCTCTCAAAATGGACAGGCCTCCAACATGGGGCTAAGGGAGGTCAGGGGAGGGTGGGAGTGGGCAGGAAAACCTTCCCAGAGGAGGAGAGGTTGTATGGGGCTGGGCCCACAGGGAGGAAGCTGGACCTCTGAGCAAAGTGGGGTGAATGCTCCCACTCAAGAAAGAAGGAGGAGGAGCTGGTAGGGAGGGCCTGAAAAAGGTCCCCCAGCTCGTTGGAGGCAGGCGTTCCATGTATTTTCTATCCTTCTCTAAACGACAAGCCAGAGCTTGTGGGGAGGTGCAGCTAGTAAGAAGGTGGGTACTCAGTTATCAGGGGCATGTGAAGAGCTGGTTCTGATCCTCCAATGAGGAGCTGTGTCTTGGAAGCTGGGGTGTGCTGCTCATCTGGATAGGGCAAGAGGGCCCTGGTGGGTGGCTGTTCGGGCATTTCAGAGTCTGGGATATCCAAGAATGGTTAGTGCTAAGGAGCTTCTGTCGCATGCCGGCCTGTGGCCCAGAGGGGAGAATGGGAGGCCTCACAGAATGCCAGGTGGCCTTCATTGCTTCCAGAACATTGTCATTGAAACCCAGGAAATTGAGACACTTAGGAGGTCCTGGTGCTGCACTGTACTCTGCAGAGAGCTCAAAGAGAAGCAGGAAGCCTGAGGGTGCTGAGAAAGGGTGGGAGGGAGGCTGAGGAGAGAGTACTTCACGGGAGTCAGGGCCCCGAAATGGGCCCAAGTGCAGGCTGTGGCCCAGCAGCCCCAGGTCCCTGCTCTGACGTGCAGGCAGCTTCGAGTTAGCCTGTGCCTCTGGAAGCAGATGTAAGAGATACCTCAGAAAACTGAGTCCCTGCTTACCAAGGGTCTGAGCCCCACAGCTGCCAGAGAAGAAGACTCTTCCCTCTCTTTCCCACCACTGGCTGGCGGCAGGGGTTTGCAGCCAGAACATAGCTGTGCTGGCAGGACAGTAAATGCAACTCCCTTCAGGCAACTGTGCTCACCTGTTGCATAGCCCACACCGGAGCCGCCCTCCCTGGGCCGGAGGAGCTGGGGTGCCATCCCCAGGTCTGGGCCGCTGCATCCGCGTGTGTCCACTGGCTGGCCCAACGCCTTTCCTTCTCCTTTTTCAAATCCCTTGAAAGGTAGATGGAAACACAATCTGAATTCTTCCTTCAGTAGGACATGCCCACTTGAAATACAAAAAAAAAAAAAAAAAAAAAAAAAAAAAAAAAAAAAAAAAAAAAAAAGAAAGAAAGAAATACAAACAGTGTCTGATGTCGTGGTGAATTGTACGTGTGAATGAAAAATGCTTACATCAGGCTGAAGCCAAATATCAGGTCATAAGTCAACATTTTGCTGAAAAACTTCATTACGAAGAGGCAGACAATGTATCTTTTCTTGAGAAAATGTGTTTGGCAGCAGGAAAGATTTCACGGACTATTGCCCTCCCACGTGGAGGGGAGATGAGTGTAACTTTGTCACGTGTTTTAGGGACTTCTGGAATTGGTGTGGCCGGGAGTGAGGGTCTGATGTCCTGGAATTGCTTCCTGAGGTGAAGCTCTGGGCGGCACGGGTGTGTCATTTCTTAGAGGCTGCTGGGCAGCATCATGTGTGCTGGCGCAGCCTGTTCCAGGTGCCACACGCTACTCACACCTCCTGATGGGAAATGGCTGATGGGAAGTGAGCTGTGCTGATCCAGGGCCTCCTGGTCCCAAAAGAAGCCCCATCTCGACCAGCATTCTGGTGGCAGTGGTGGTTCCCTCCGGAGAGTCTCGGTGGAAAAGACAAGGAGGGACACAGGGACACACGGACAGTGTTATGGAGTTGCTGCTTGTCACTGGCCTCACTAGGTGTATTGGCCTTCCCACCAGCCCGGCTTGTGTCCCAGCTCTCGTGGGAGCTGCGGGAGGTGGGGAGGGGAGGAGAAGGCAGAGGCACCTGCTCTCCGTAGAGATAGAACCACACTCCACTGCATGAAGAATGTCATGCTTCATATAAGCCAGCCAAGCACGGTGTCCACGTTGCATCTCCATCTAAAGTGTCTTGCGGCTCACACACCCTTCTCCCCTTCACTACCCCTGTGCGCAGGCTTGCAGCACAGGCAGCGCTCTGGCTCCAGCACCTGCCTAGGACAGCGGACGGCGGTACATGTGTGTGTTAGTACGTGGGTTCTCTTGTATGGGCAGTGACAGGCAAGTGGCAGAAAATCAGGCATGCACCTAACAGCAGGACCCTGTCCTTCATGGTTTCTTAACAGGCATAGCAAGGGCCTGACTTAGATGGTGAATCACAGCCCCTGGGGTTGTGGGGCTGGGGCATCTGCCCTGTCCCAGCAGGCTTGGTCAGGAGAAATAGTAAATGGAAGCTTCTGTGCTCCCTTGGATCTCAGTTCCCTGGGGCCAGAACAAGCCTGGACTCTGAGGGTAGGTTCGTGCCATGAGGTGTGGGGAGCCTGCAGCAGGGGTATCACCCTTCTGTCCAACTCCAGCTGCAGAGTCAGCGGCAGTGAGGCAGTCCTACAGGGGGGAAAAGGGGGAGGGCACGGTACTGGTGGGCAGGAGGGCTATCTCAAGTCCTACCATCCAGATACCTCACCACCTGAAGGGAGGACAGCAGGCTAGGCCTGGCTGACTGTGCGCTCTTCTCTTGCAGGCAAAGAAGGGGAACTATGCCTTCCTGTGGGATGTGGCGGTGGTGGAGTACGCGGCCCTGACCGACGATGACTGCGCGGTGACCGTGGTCAGCAACAGTGTCAGCAGCAAGGGCTATGGCATCGCCCTGCAGCATGGCAGCCCCTACCGGGACCTCTTCTCCCAGAGGTAGGTGCCACGCAGGCAGCCGGGGCTTGGGTGGAGGGGACCTGCTCAGGGAGATGAGAGTCAAGTTGTCCATTTAACCCTTTTCTTGGTGCCGACTGTGCAGTGCTTGCCCCCGGACCTCGGCAGGTTCTGAGCCAACCAGGCTAAAGGAGAGGAAGTGCTGGTCTCTCTGGAAGCCGGATGGAAGTGTGAGACCAGAAGCCAGGAGTGCCACAGAGCCTGCACATCCAACAGCAACATGGGCCAGCACTGGGGCAGGGAGCCTGCCGCTCTCTTCCCACTGCCAGGCAGCGGCTGGTGAGACTAGGGGGACTTCCCAGCCTGAAGATGAGTAGGAGTTACTCAGCAATTTAAATTAAATGAATAAGTAATTGGATCTGGCAAGGGTCCAACAATTACTTCTTAAGATAAATGCAAAGTAGGAAGAGTCACAGTGGACACTCAACAGAAGGGTGGTCAGAGGAGCAGAGGCTCCATGGTGCTGTGTGTGTGGACCCGGCAGACGCTGCCACTTCCAGTTGCCCAAATCAGCACCCTGGTCCTCTCCACCAGCCAAGGGTGGAGGTAGGAGGGTGGAGGGCTATGTGGATGCAGCGGGTCTAATCTATGCTGGCCTATACCTTCCCGGCTGGTTTGCTGGCAGGAGTCCACCCCATGACCCTGATGTCTGGCTCCTGGGCATGGTAATTCCTAGAGACTCTGTCTGGACACCTGGCTAGCCTCTTGGAATACAATAGTCTCGCCATCCCCAGGTTCCGCCACAGGAGTGTGCCTGGTCCTTGGCCCTGGGGCTGGCCTTCCTGGAGAGTGGAAGTGGAGAAGCTCAGGGGGCAGGAGTGGTGCTTTCTCAGCTGTCAGCTGCTCCTGGGAGCTCTGTCCCCAGGATGTCTCAGCCAGAAGCCTGCCCTCAACACTGTCTGAGAGGTGACATCCTGGTGAGCAAAGGGGGCAGGACTGGAGCCCAGAGAGGCGTCCGGAAGGGCTGGCTGTGCCCAAACCCAAACTGTGGCTGAAGTGCTGACTGAGATAAAGGCCCATCTGATGGAGAGACATGGGGTCAGCCCCTGTGGCCTGATTGGTGCCCTCATTTCAGCACTAAGGCTCATCCATGAGAAGGGCAAGCATCGTTAGAGGTCATCAGATCAGCACCCTGATGCCCTTGGGGGGAGCAGACACCTGGGCTCACCAGCCACTGACTGGCAGTGGGAAGAGAGTGGCAGGCTCCCTGCCCCAGTGCTGGCTCGTGTTGCTGTTGGATGTGCAGGCTCTCTCCCCTTACTTCTCCCACCTCCTGAGGTTGGAATGGGGTCTTCTCATCACAGGCAGATGAGCCACATCTGGGAAAGACCGAGAAGGGCTCTGACTCACCCATCAGAGACTCTGCAAAACTGGAGAAAGGGTGGAATTACTTAAGTGAGATGAGGCTTGGATTCTCTAGATTTTAATTAAGCATGCCTTCTGTGCCCCCTCTGCCCCGGAATAGGGAGAAATGACAAAGAGTGGAGGAGGAGGTGGGATGCATCAGTTGCTCAGTTGAGGGCTTCCCTCCAGGTGCGCAGCTCACTGAGTTCCTGAGGGTTGCCCCAGGAGGTTTTCTGAGCCAGGAGGCTAAGGGCATCCCGCAGACTATGGACCTGCGCCCCTCTCCACAGCAGGTGGTCAGGGAGCTGTGGCCAACCACCAGGTAGAGCTCAGGGAGGCTGAGGGTCCCTGCGAGAGGAGCTCACGGCCCCACAGGCACCCTGCCAGGGGTCTCCCGAAAGCCTGCTGGGGTCACCCTCTCTGTACCGGAGGAGAGAGCCAGATCCGGGGTTCCCTCTTCATCTCATCCTGGGAGTCAGTGCAACAGGGTCTCAAAGGAAGTCGGAGGGAGACCTGAGGTACGCCATGTGGAGGTGGTTGGTAGGGCAGGGGTTTCTCACCCCCACACTAAGCTGGATTCATTAGGAAGACAGTGTCTTGTGTGGTGGAGTGGGACCCATGTTGGGAAGGGGTCCCTGAGAAGCAGGCCTGCCCTGGGCAGGGCCTGCACCTTCCATCTGCACTTGCTGACCTCGGGGCTCTATGCAGTGTCTCCTGATAGAGGCCCTGTGAGCTGCTCCCGACCCCGGGGTCATCATAAGCAAAACTGACTAGTCCAGTGTCCTTGTGCTCTGGCGAGAAATGACTCATTATTCTGCTCGCCTCAGAAGCCTCGTGCTCTGTGAAGAGGTGCGAGTCCACGGGCTGTGCTGCTCCTGCAGCTTCTTGCTTGTCTCTGTACTGCAGCCCCTCTGGGCCAGCAGAACCCCTCCGGTGGGCGATGGGTGCTGCGCAGTACTCAGGCCTCCAGATGCGCTGACTTTGCTGCTGGCTCTGTAAGGGCCCTGCATGTGTGCAGACCATGGCTGTCCCTGCTGGGCGGCCTGGAGAGCAAGGGGCCAGTTCCCAACATCTCTTCATGCCCTTTACAGGAAAAAAGGAGTCATTAAACATCAGGTCTCAGTCTGCTCTGGAATCACAGTCTCCCTCCAGCCCAGGGCTAACATTTCCTCTGTTTGTGCCTCTCACTCAGCAGAGGACAGGCCCACAGCCACAGCTGATGTGTGGCAGGCTGAGAGCACGTGCCCACTTAAGGCCAGGCAGGCAGAGTGGGCATTGGGTAACCTGATCAGCGCTCAGTGCGTTCCCTGGGGGACTGCACACAGTGGGCTCCACTCCTTGGTGCCTGCAAGTCTATGTCTAGATAACAGGAGGGCAGCCTCTGCGGAGCTGAGGTCCCTGGGAGCTGTGAGTGTCACTATGGGGGTTCATCCTGCCTTGTGCCAGGAGCCAGGTTGTGCCTGTGGCTGCTTTATTGTTCCTCAGTTCTGACATACTTTTATTTCCTTTTTGATTTGTTTGTTTTGTGTTTAATTTGATGGGTTCCTATAAATGACCTTTCATTCGTCCTGGAATAATATTGGGCATAAAAAATACAGAAGCCAAAAGGAGACATATCAGCAAAACTAGGCAGCCAACCTGCCATTCAGCGTGAGCAGGAGAGTGGGGCCCAGCCAGCTTCCCCCCTGAGCCAAACCCCCCAAGAGCACAGGCAATCTGCATGCAACAGCCTGGGGCCCGGGAGACCAGGGCTTCTCGGGCCAGCATGACTCAGCTCTGAAGAGGATCTTGGCCACTTTCTAACTGCAGCTGTGGCAGGTCATCTAGATCAGAACTCAGAGCTCCAGCAGTGAAACCAGTGTGGTGAGAAACACTAGAAGGTCCCACGAGGACTGGCATGTGGACTGATAAGCACCCACTGCCTTTCAGCAAGGCAGCCTGTCAGTGCTGGTCCATACACCAGCCCAGACACAAGGTCCTCCCTTCTCCTCTGGGAATGCTGATGCTGCCAGCCATAATGGGACTAGGCAAGATAGTTCACTTCTCTGTGGCTCAGGGGAAATAACCATATCAGAGGGTTGACATGAGAATTAAACACAATTTATGAAGTACTCAGAACATTTCTTCTTTATAAAAAATATTTTTTATTGGTTTCAGAGAGAGAGGAAGGGAGAGGTAGCAAGAGAGAAACATCAATGAGAGAAACATTGACCAGCTGCCTCTTGCATGCCTCCTACTGGAGATGGAGCCCGGACCTGGCATGTGCCTGACCTGGAATCTAACCATGACCTCTGGGTGCATGGGACGATGCTCATCAAGCTGAGACACACTAGCTGGGCAGAACCTTCTAGCACATAGGCTGTGCTGGATGAGTGTGCACTGTTTTATGATTAGTCATGCTTCAGGCGTTTAGGTCCCTGTCACCTCCTCGCTGGTTTCCCTAACACTTCCGTTCAGGCCACTATCCCAAAGTGCCACTAGCAGCCTCTGCCTCTATCCCATTATGTGGGGCACTGCTTCTGTCTCCACTCTGGCTACTCCACTTGTATGTGTGTGAGTGTGTGTGTGTGCATGTGTGTCTCAGAAGCTCAGCATGGTGAGCATCATACTTGGCACAATGAGTGAGTGAATGATTTGGCTAATCCTCCTGGGAGCGACTTAGGGTACAGTGATTGAAGCTTGAAAGAAATCATGTTGGAAGCATAACTCCTCAGTCTGCAGCTGAATGTGGTTCACCCCTTTCTGCATTGCCAGCTCCCTCCTCGCTGCCAGGGTCCACCTGAGGGCCCCGTGTGCTTTCCACGGGACCTCATCCTTGGGAGATGGGACAGGGTGGGGTGTAGAGTAGAGCGGGCTTGGGAGCTTTTGAGTTTTGAGGAGAGAGGGACAAGCCAGATCTTTGTTTCGGAAAGTACACATGCAGCCTGGGGAGCAGATGAGCAGGAAAAGCTGGGCAAGGCGGTTGATGATGCGCCATGTGTGGTGGGGCAGCCAACGGCAGGAGGCCAGGACTGTGGCTCACGTGTGTCCTGTCTTGTAGAATCCTGGAGCTGCAAGACAGCGGGGACCTGGACGTGCTGAAGCAGAAGTGGTGGCCGCGCACAGGCCGTTGTGACCTCACCAGCCACACCAGTGCCCAGGCCGACGGCAGGGCCCTCAAACTGCACAGTTTTGCTGGTGTCTTCTGTGTCCTGGCTGTCGGGCTCTTGCTCGCCTGCCTGGTGGCCGCCCTGGAGCTCTGGTGGACCAGCAACCGGTGCCGCCAGGAAACCCCCAAAGAGGTCTGTACAGGCCCTGCTCTCCTGTTCTGAGCCAAGGCTGGGGAGTCCTGGGTGGCAGGCAGGCAGTTTCCATCTAGGTGGAAACTGTGGTGACAGTGGTTCACATGGGGAGGACAATGGTGTCTTTGTTTCATTTTTATTTTAAAGCCAGAGACACACGTAGGGGGTGTTTTCATTTAAACAAAGTACCGAGGCAGCAGCCATGGCCTCAGAGGAGCTGACTGTCCCTGAAGAGTGACTAGAGTCTGAGCCTCGCAGGAGGGCCCAACCCGCTGCCCACGCCCACTCCACCTGCAGGGCCCAGCCTGGTTCTCCTAGGCTTCTCATCCAACCCAGAGCAGGGGTTTGCCCTGCCCCTACCCTATCCCTCCTCCCAGGCCGAGCCTGGCCTGCCCTCCTACAGGCCCACTCAGCCTGGGAGCCCACCACCCTGCCCGGCCCAGGTTCCACGCCTGCGCCCCTTCCTGTCCTCACCAGCCTCAAGCTGGCTCTGCCTTCACAATTCCTTCTCCTTGGGTTTTTGCTCTTCTTCAGGCTCTTTTCTTTTTAATGTAAGCTTTCATTAAGGTCCTCTGGAGACAACTTCTCTAAGAGAGGGTGGTAAGGAGTGGAGTTTGGTCAGGATGCTTGACCAGCGGAACCTCCACACAGGCTCCCCCACAGGCTGTTGCTGCAGCTTATATCTACCCCAGCTGCTTCTTGAGCTGCCGCTCACTTACAGTTCCAACAAGACGCAGTAAAGCAACCAGCACCCAGACCAAAGGCAGCCCAGCAGTGGCTCTATGGCCCAGAGAAGCAACAGCCACACACAGACACTTGTCTGTGTGGCCTGCTAAGTGGAGTGAGGGACTCCGCAGCTACTCTTCCCGAGGGTCTGTGGGAGTAGAGCGTCAAGGCTAGCAGAGTGTCTTGGAGCCGCTCCAGTAGGGCTGGGAGGACAGGTTCTCATGGATCTACTCTCCATACTTGTTCTTTAAAATTGGAGCCCAAGCCCAAGCCCATTTCCTTTGTGCAAATCCCCTCAGATTAGGGAAAGGGAGAGATTCCACCAGACGGTGTGTTACACAGACGGGGAGGTACCCCCCTGGGACCCAGAGCAGACTTAGCCTCCAGAATGTTCCTCTTGAGCCAGGTTCAGTGAGAGTCATTGTTCCTCTGGACCACAAGTCCTGTTTGCACAAATCATGTCCCTTCACACCATAGTTTAGTGGTTAGAGACAGGCTTAGCCTGGGCAGCCCAGAGTGCAGGGTCAGGCTGTGAGTGTGAGTGATCTTGTGAGGGTGAGTGTGTGAGTGTGAGAGAGTGTGTGTGTGTGTGTGTGTATGTGTGTGATTGTATGTAAGTTTGTGTGACTGTATTAGTGTGAGGGTATGTATGTGTGAGAGTGACTATATATGAGTGTGATGTGAGAGTATGTGTGTGTGACTATATAAGTGTATGTGTGTGTGAGTGGCTGTATATGAGTGTGTATGAGAGTGACTGTATATGAGTGTGAGTTTGTATGTGTGAGAGTGTGTATTAGTGTGAGTGTGTGAGTGTGTGTGACTGTATATAAGTATGTGTGAGTGTGAGGGTATGTGCATGTGAGAGTGACTGTATTTGAGTATGAGTGTAAGAGTGAGTGTGTGTGACTATATAAGTGTGTGTGTGTGAGTGACTAGAGTGTGTGTATGAGAGTGACTGTATATGATTGTGAGTGTGATTGTATAAGTGTGTGTTTGTGTGTGAGTGGCTGTATATTAGTGTGAGGGTGTATGTGACTGCATATGAGTGTGTGTGAGTGTATGAGTGTGGGAGAGTATGTGTGATTGTGTGTGTGAGAGTGACTATTTATGAGTGTGAGTGTGTGTTGGTTGTTGGTGTGTGTTAGTGTGTGTAAGGTGTGTGACTTTATATGTGTGTGTGTGTGAGTGACTGTATGAGTGTGAGGGTGTGTGAATATGCGTGAGTGACTATGAGTGGTGTATTGTGAGAGAGAGAAAGAGAGAGAGAGAGAGAGAGAGAGAGAGAGAGAGAGAGAGAGAGAAATGAGAGAGAGAGAGAAGCTGGGGAGACATAGGCAGAGGTGGAGAGACAGGCCAGAAAGCGGGGTAGTGGAGCCATGTGAGCAGCTCCCTCCTTGGCAGTCAGCTCACGTCTTCCACTCTGGCTCCTTCATGTGCTTGGGCGTGCACAAGGGGTGAGGATGAAACATGGGTCCTGCTCCCATGGGAGGGAGGACTGGTGAGGAGGCCAGTGGAGAGTTTTACATTCAAACCCTAGCTCCTGGGGTGGTGTGTGTTAAGAACAATGCCATCTTTCTCCTGTGTGCATGGGCTTCTGGTCTTCAGGTGAAGTCCTCCCTCCCTCCCTTCTTTCCTCCTTTAAGGAGTAAGTCTGTGGGAAGGAGCCTGCCCTCAGGCTTAGCTGGCACAAGCAGGGGACAGAGAGCTAGCCAGGCAGTCTCCTTCCTGGGAGGGAGCAGTCTCTGTCCTGGAAGGAACTTGCGGTCCAGCGGAATGACTCTCCCTGAACCTGGCTCACCAAGAACCCGGGGCTACTCCCCTCAAATGCCCAGGGTCCTCAGGTAGGGGTGCAGGGCTTCGGGTGAGGGAGAGCTCTTAGGAGTTGGGTTGTAGAGCTGAGAATTGCAGAGTTTGTACAAATCCTGGAGCTGAATGAGACTGGAAGTCTCCTGCAGAAGGGTGAGCAGCACAGGTAGCCATCCTCCCCTCAGAGTCCTGGGGCTGCCCGAGGCCACAGGAGGCTGCAGGGTGCAGTGTGGGAGGGGAGGCAGGGACTTGCTCTGAAGGAAGGACTGAGTGGCCAGGGTTGTGGACCGTATCAGAGAGGGAATAAAAACCAGGAATGCAGATCAAAATCAGGGTTTTAAAAGCATGTCTTCAAAACCTTCCAAAAGTAATGAGTGCATTTAATCCAGACTGGCTCAGTCCCTGGCTGCCTGTGTGTCCCAGAGAGGAATGTGCAACCCAGTGGGAGTGCCTGGCTCATCTCATGGTGCTTTATGTAGGCATGGCCATAATCACTAAGAGCCAGCACTGCCTCCCGGGGCAATCCTCATCCTGTGTGATGGCTGAGTCTAGACACCTCTTGAGGAAGAGTAGTAATGTGAGATCAGCCCCTAATATTCACATGGGCCTGAGCTCACCTTCTTCTAAGGAATCAGATGAGTATGTGGTCACCCAATGCAATGAGCATGCCACGCTCTGCAGATGCATCAAGAGCCAATGCCAGAGTTATGGGGAAAATGGAATCATTGCTTTGAGAGTAAAATATTCATAAAATAAAGATGAGACCTGCACAAATGGGAGAGGACATGAGGACTGAGGGATGAGCATCTGTCACTGAGAGCCAACCTAGTCTTGCCTGCTCTCCTCCAGGCCAGGCAGCTGGGCCTCGAAGCAGCTGGGCCACTTGGAGCAGTTGAGCTCCTCAGAGCAGCTGGCCCTCAGGGTGGCCAGGCTGACCCTGCCTGCAAAAGCCCTCCTGTGGTGAAGATTCCACCTGAGGGTGAAGATTCCACCTGGGGCTCCCCTGGGGCCCCAACCTTCCCACTCCTGCTCCTCTGATGTTTTTCCATCTGACCAGCCTCACAGCTGCCCAGGGCCCCAGGAGAAAAGGTGCCTTTCTAGCCCTGTACCCTGGTTTAGTCACTTGTGGCCCCCGGGGCTACTCCCTTAAAGGACGTTGTGAGGGCAGAAGGGACACAGGGACAACTAGTCCTGCGTGAGTCAGCACGCCTTCTCTGTGCCAGGGAGAGTGGCACATTCTCCTGGGCTCTCTTCCCGTCTCCTCAGAACATCAAGGGGGTGTCCTGACGCTGGGAAGCAGGGCTCAGGAGCGATCCAGCTGAACCAGGATGCTGTGTCTGTGCTGGGCCCTGGGTAAGCGGTGAGGGGAGGTGCTGTGAGGGGTGAATTCTGAGGGAGGAGCAGTGACTGCTGGGGTGTGCCCTTGATGTGTCCTGGGACGTGCTCAGGTGTACCCTGGGTGTCAGGAGCAGTGCCTACCCCACGTTGTCAGCCAGTTCAGAGAATGAAGAGTGTAGCTGCGAACTCTTCTGGCACCAGGATTCAGGCTCCTGGCTGGACATTTTCATCCTCAGTTTCTCCCTTTTGCTGAAAACTGAACCCAGTGGCTGCACTGCCAATAATCAGATTGTTAGCATGATGGGAAGAGAGTGGGGATGCTTTAGTCCAGCAGATGCCAAACTTTCGAACCTCACAGATCACCAGTGGTCTGTGGAGCACCAGTTGGCAACCACTTCCTTTAGTCTTTAGCTCAGGGCCTTCCAGCAGGAATGCCTGTGCCCAGCAAGCACCAGCTCAGATACACCCCTTGCACAACCTCCCACCCCTTCCATGGCTGACTTCCTGTAGCCAACTCCAAACTGCACCAATGGGCACCTGCCTTCTCCACCTCAGGTGTGCTTGCACTCCGCCTGGCATCCCCACCCATGCCAGGGCTCCAACGGTGGCCTCTCCTTAAGGACGATGGATGTAACTCAAGCATTGAGCACTGTGTGTGTGCCAGGGACCAAGATGGACACTTCCCCAAGAACTTTAACTCATCTGCTAGTAGAAGCTCAGAGGCATTATGGAATGCATGGGCCAGTTGGGCTCCTGTAGAGAAAACAGGATTAATCGAAGTTCTGTGAATAATTAGAGCCCAAAGGAGCTCTCAGGCCTACTGCCATTGGAGGTGAGTGATTGGAGTTTCTTAGGCACACAGGTGGGTGATTCTACGGAGGTTGTGCCAGGTGGTTCTGCATCTAGAAACTCTGGCTGCACCTTGACGCTCAGACCAGGGTGTGAACCCTGGACTATACCACCTTCCACAGGGAAACAAGGAACATTCAGCCTAGATCTGAGGGCTGGGCTAACATGGACTCTCATCCCCGCTCCCTTTACCTGGACTGTGTAACCTGGAGCAAGACTGTTCATCCTGTAGCCATACCTGCATTCCTGCTGCAGTCACTGCTGCTCTCATCCTCCCCTCACAGCACCTGCTCTAGTTACTGCTTCTCCTTCAGCATCCTCCCCTCAAGGCACCTGCTGCAGTCACTGCTCCTCCCTCAATGTCCACCCCTCACAACACCTGCTGCAGTCAGTGCTTCTTCCCATCCCCTACTCCATTATACTCCTTCCTCCCCATCCTCACTCCATGGTGCCTCTCCCTCTTCACCTCCACCCAAAGGTGCTTCTCCTTCCCCACCACGCCCTCTGCCTGCATGTGGCTGGCTGAGTCCTGCACCTTAGAGATCTGTTTTGCTCCCTTTTTCTCCCGAGGGTTTGGTTGGTGGGTTTTCCCTGTTCCATGAGGTCTGTAAAGCCAGGAAGGAACACAGGAAGGAGGAGAAGGCAAGACACAGCAGTGATGAGCCTCTCCCCTTCGACCCTAGGGCCACCTGCTTGGCCAGCAATTTTCCTTTGCCAGGAGCTGCAGGCTCTCCCAGGCCGCTTTGTCTGCCTGGGTTCCTCCAAGCCTTGCTGTTTTCAGAGAAGGGGAAGTTGTATTATCTACCCCAAGAGCATCTGAAGTTGTCTCTCCAGTCCCCCAGCTCGCAGGATCTCTGCCACCAGTGCCATGTCTTTCACAGGTTCTGAAATGACACTAGTCTGTAGAGTCCATGTTTGCTAACGCAGCTGTGTCCTGACTATGGCTATGCAGACCCAGGAGCTGCCTAAGGAGGCCTCACAGCCAGCAGGAGGCTGGTGGTCAGTGAGGGCTAGGCTTGTCCAGAGGCTGGCCCAGGCCCAGGATGGTGTCATGGAACAGGGGCTGCCAGGGTGGGCCCCTGCACCTCTTCCTTCACCAGCTTAAAGTCTGCTGTCCTCACTTGGCCATAGTTACAGGCTCAGGGCACTTTCAGCATGCTCATTGAGCTAGGGCCAGTCGACACGAAGTGGCCCTGAAACATGACAGTTATTGAATACTATCAGAGATGTTCTCACCTGCAAGAGTAACCACAGACAAGTGAAACCCAGGAAAGGTTACAGAGAGAACAGGATTGGCTATGCTGAAGGGACTAAAGAAGAGAAATTGAAGTTGGTTACAAACTGTTGAAGGAGTTGGGAAAAGATAGTGTATGCATCACATGGAGTTGAGCGATAAAAAGGCTACTAGTCTCCAGCTACTTCCCCTAAGATGCTCATGACATTTTCCACCCGAAGGTGCTCTCAACTCAGGATGGTCTCCCAGCAGCAGCCAGTGTGTTCCACTGGTGGGCTTCAGGTCACTGGCTTCTGCGTGCGAGTCATGAGCTAAGACAGGTGTGGAGTGGCTATGCTCCCCCGGGGGGGCTGAGATCAAGGGAGGGACACAGAAGGGCCTGTGAGGGCTGGTGCATCCTTGGGGGTCAGCCCCATGGCTGTGCACTTGGCCAGAGGGGTTGAGACCAGCCGCTTAGGGCTCCTACTGATTGGTCATTTCCTAGCCAGCTCTGCAGGGCCAGCCACTGGCAGGGCCCTTAGATCTCTGTGGTTTCTTCATCTTTTATCTTTGAAAACACATTACTGTACTTACTTTCACATTGTGTGGGGTCTTTGACCTCGCAGCCTAAGCTCATAGGATGCTCACCCCAAGGTGAGCTTCTCCTGCCCTTTGCTTGGAGTTTGATGTCAGCCAGGTGTGGGCAATAGGCATGACCTTGCTTGGCACATGGGCACTCGCACTGCTGGGAAAGAGGCTGCGGTTCCCGCACCACTTGGAGGGGCCTCCACCGAACTCAGGATATTGATTGCATTGTCTGTTTCTAGGGAACTTCAAAGCAGTTTGATGTCCCTGGTTTATTCTCAACAAATGACCAAGTTATTTGAAAGGAATGTCACATGTTATATTTTCCTTTCTTTCCTAAGAAAACAAACAGAACAATTCTCTTGATGCCACTCACCCTAAGTAGAGATTCAGGGGTTAGGATCCCCCCATCTCCACAGCCTCAGGCCTCAGGATACCAGGAAGGTTGACTGACCCTGGGAAGTCCCTTTCTCTACCACTTCCACCCATTACCCCCATCCCCAGCCAGGCCCAAGGCCCAGGCCCTGAGCCTTCAACAGAGTAGCATGCCCTCTGGCATCCCTGGAGGTGTTGTTCTGGGAGAATAGACCCCTGGGACACAGCTTCCTGCTCCCGGTGCTGCTTCTGTGTCTGCCCTGTTTCCAGGGTGTGGGATGTGTCCCCATATTGTGTCCCTGGGTGTGTCCTGGAGAGCTCATTTGCCTTTCAGAATCCAAGCTCCCTTTATGTAGGGCAGGAGTGGTGAGGGTGATTACGCATCTTTTGAGCATTGTGAGCTCTGCATGCAAATGCATGGGCACGTTGGGAGCTAGAGGACTATCCCCTTTGACCACATTGGACATCCTCCTCCTGTGCCTTCGGTCCTGCAGCGTCTTTCCCCATGGTCATTGGGTGTGACAGCAGTGCCCCTAACCAGGGGAGGGGGAGGTGCACTGCCCCACTGGCTGGTGGGGTCTTTGCTATTAGGGCACTGTCCTAAGAACGAGGCCGCACATCGCCAAGGGCTGGCCCTGCAGCCAAGGGAGGAGTGGAAATGGGCATGCTCACCACTAGCCAGGAGCCCCAGAGGCCAGATATGCAGGCCTCTGAGAGCTGCAGAAAGCCCACTGTGGCTCTAAGTGGTGTTGCCAGAAAGGGGGCCTGGTCCTGTGTGGTCTGCCTGGGATCAGCCGGCTGGCAGTGTGTGGGTTCTTGACTTCGTGCAGGAAAGATTTCACAATACGAGTCCAGGTGACTGTGAGGCAATGTTTATTAAAGCTGGACGGAAAACAAGAAAGGGTTTCACATAGAAGAAGCTGGGATGCCCTCCCTCTCTGGGGAGTCAGAGAAAAGGGGGTCTTGGGGTCAGGTTAAGGGGACTGGCCTGCGAGGAGCTGCCACTGCTGATTGCTCCCCAGGTTGCAAGTCTCATGGGGTCCCTTAGAGTGCATATATTTGGCGGTAGGAGGGGGCAGGAATGGAGGGGCGGCTCACCTGGGGGACAGCACTGGGGTTTTGTTTCTCTCTCAAAGGCAGGAATCTGATGGGAGTCCTCAGGAGGTTTCCAGCAGAACAGTCCCCAGTTTTCCAGGTGGCTCCTCCAGGGCTGTGGTCGCCACCAATGGCTCAGTGTCAGGGCCATTGTCAGCTGGTCCTGGTGCAGCCCACCTGGTTTTGCGCTTTTCTGGGCCGAGATGTCCTCTATCTGTGGGAGAAGTTTTCTGTGGGAGGGGCTGCTGTGACTGCCCTGGCCTCGGAGTCCCTGCCCTGGCCTGGCTGCTGGCCGTCGGGGGGCTGGCTTGACCTCCCTGTGTTTCCCCCCAGGACAAGGAGGTGAACCTGGAGCAGGTGCATCGGCGCATGAACAGCCTCCTGGATGAGGATGTCGCTCACAAGCAGATCTCCCCAGTGTCCATTGAGCTCTCTGCCCTGGAGATGGGGGGGCTGGCGCCCAGCCAGGCCCTGGAGCCCACACGGGAGTACCCAAATCCTCAGCTCTCAGTCAGCACCTTTCTGCCTGAGCAGAGCGGCCATGGCCCTGGCCGGACACTCTCTACAGGGCCCAGCGGCCTGCCGCTGCCGTTGGGCGGCTCAGCCACCATGCCCTCCGTGCCCTGCAAGCACAGGTCACCCAACGGGGGGCTGTTCCGCCAGAGCCCAGTGAAGACCCCCATCCCCATGGCCTTCCAGCCTGTGCCCGGGGGCGTCCTCCCTGAGGCCCTGGACACCGCCCACGGCACCTCCATCTGACCAGCCTCTGCCCTCCTGCTACCCACCCACCTACCTACCCGACCAGCAGAGCTTTTTAATACGAGGAAACCATACACACACAACACACGCACATACACTCATTTTTCTTGTACATACCTGTAAATAATGACAGAATGGAGTGGGGTAAAAGTGTATTTTGAATATTCCCAATTTTCG
Organism: Lasiurus borealis; assembly: GCA_004026805.1. Classification (NCBI taxonomy): domain Eukaryota; kingdom Metazoa; phylum Chordata; class Mammalia; order Chiroptera; family Vespertilionidae; genus Lasiurus; species Lasiurus borealis. The sequence goes on along the minus strand of PVJN01019517.1, from coordinate 19,013 downwards.
AAGTCAGTAAAAAAAACCCACAAAAACGGTGTGAACGACTTTGTAAATTTTGTTCTATATGAATAAAAAGGCAAATTCCTTGTGATCATTCTGAAGTGCCAGAGAAGCCAGCCTGGCCTTCCTGAGGGCAGGAGGGCTGCAGGGAGGCAGGAGGGACAGGGGGTTGGGAGCAGGAGCCCATTCAGCCAGGCACTCCGGGCTTCCTCTGTGCTCCTCTCAGGTCTCAGGCAGGTAAGAGATCCCAGACCTGGGCCTGATGGGCACTGTGTATTACTTGATGGGGTCCCTGCTCCTGTGGGCTCCGGGCCAGGGCAGGCCGGCTGGTCACCCACCATCACGTGTGTCCCTGGCTGTGCAGAGGAACACCATGTGGAGGGTCTGGTCTCTGGGGGCTTTGGAGCCATGTGCTCTGCCTTTGACCTGGTTTCTTCCTGGTTTTCTTACTTAGGAGAATCAACAGATAGCAGGAGGAAAGAGGAGCCCCACCCCTGCCTCAGAGAGGCCCTGTGAAGCCGAGCTCTCCATGGTGGGTGGGATGGCTGGTGGGAGGTGCAGGGAATTGGGGAAGGGACCTCGAGTGCCAGTGGGCAGCAGCCGGTCCTTCGAGGAGTGATAGCTTGTGAGGTGAGGACCCATGGTCTGGCCTGCAGGGAGGTGAGCCAAACCCCAGGCTGCCTCTGGGGCTGCCACCGGGAGCACAGTATGCTGCGCCGGAGCCCACATGTGCCCAGGCCCTTAGCCTTTTCTCTCAACCCTGAAACCTTGGGGCAGCAAGCGGCTCCCAGCAGGCCGGCCTCCAACCACAGTGTGGGACCCAGGCCCATCCTGCAGGCGGGCCTGTGACCTGCTACTTTCTGCTTTCCACTGGAGGGTCCCTCCATCCCCTTTCTGAGTGATCAAACCATAGAACCAGGGAGAACTAGGAGCAGCTGTCACCTCAGCAGTTCTTTCCTTTCCTGCTGCAGACCAGGAGCTGCTCTGTTGACCTGCAGGGTGGGAGGGACACAGCCTGGCCGCTATGAGGGCCCGCCCCAGCAGTAATGGGAATGTGAGGATTACAAAATGCTGCTGATGCCTCTCCTGCAGCCTCGAGGCCTCCTCTGCAGATGGATGTATGAGGGTTAGGGTTTCTTCCCCACAGTCCCCAGTGACACAAGAGCAGAAGGAACAACCGCATCGTGTGCCGCTCAGAGCAGCCTGGGGAGGTTGATAGCTAGGCGGTTTGTCTCTGATGCTCACATGGCCTAACACCAGTGCCACCAGGTGGGCCCTGGCCTTTCTTCAATCAGAGTGTGTAGGAGGGAGTGTGCCGGATGCCTGGGCCCTGCCCTGGTTCCCCCATAACCAGCTCCATGCCTCCCATTAGCACTCAGGGTCCTGAGTTTCATCTGTCTACTTTTTAAAATAAATTGTGGTCTCACTGCCGAGTCACCCACATCAGTTTCCTCTGAGAGGGCCTGTCTCCTAGAGAATTCCATGGCTGCTTTCTTGGATAGCTTTGCTTAGAAGAGTTTCAGGGAGAGGAGAGAGATGACTCAAGATGGTGTGTGTACGTGTGCACACATGTGTACATGTATGTGTGCACACCTGTTCATACACGTGTGTGTGCGCACATCTGGGCATGTGTATATGTGCGTGCATGTGTATATGTGCATGCGTGTGTGTGTGTGTGTGTATGTGTGCATGTGTGTTCATGCGCGAGTGCGTGCGTGTGAGAGAGAGAGCGCACATCTCTCATGGTGTGAGCCTGTACCAGCTTTATGTTATTTGTAAACATTTCTTGCCATTGGCATGAGGGAAAATGATTGATTTTAAACAAGTTCTCCAGGAAAAGAAATCTGCCCATCTCACATCTGTGTCCGCTCAGGATGTATTGTTTTCCATGCTTTGCTCTTTGGGTTTATAACTGTGGACTACTCCATACCCTGCAGGTATATCATGTGCCTTCAGACATTGCACATAACTGTCGGCATTTGGACTAAAATTGTCTGAAAATAGCACCTGGCTCTCTCGCTCCTCTCCTCTGAGTGAAGTGCTATCTGCCGGTGCTGCTTGCTGTGGCTGGAACTGGTTCTGTTCACTGCTGTGGCCAGTCCTGAGTGATGGCAGCTGAAACTGGCTGCGTCTGGCTGAAGCCTGCCCTTGGCCAGGTCGTCCAGGCATGGTGTGTACCTTTGAGTCTCACTGGTCCCCTCATATTAACGACACTAACACCGACCCCGTGACTGAGAGCTCCGCCATCTGTGCAGAGGGCACCGAGCTTCCCTGTCAGCACCTCTCCTGCTGTGTCCACACAGGCAGCTGCTGTGGGAGTCGGGCTCAGAGAGGTGCCTGTCCTACGTGGGATATGGAGGAGGCATGTGGGGTCTGGTGGGTGGAGCATGGAGCCCGTGGTTCTGCCCATGACCCAGTCCTAGCACCGTGGTGCCATGTCCTCGGTGGCTGGGGGGGGGGCAAGGGGGGGAGGCGGGATCAGGACCCGACTAGACAGATGCATGTGAGTAGAACAGCGAGAGCTGGTTTCCCATTTGGGTCTGGATTCTCCAGGGTGTAACCTTGAATTTGGGGTAGAGAGGGCACCTATAGCACTGGGCTCTTGACTGCCAGAAGCTGTTTCCAGTTCCAAGCTCTCTGGTGACAGGAGCCTCTGGATCCACGCAGACCTCGAGGCCAAGCTGGTCCTGGCCAAGCCCCTCACCTGCCCCTTGCCTATGGAATGGGTCCCTCGCCCCACCCGCTCGCTCCCTCACCCCTCATCCCTCACCTCTCACCTCTCACCTATGGAATGAATCCTGAGCCCTGAGCCCTGAGCCCTGAGGACCAGTGATGATGTAGGTAAGCGCCTAGGCACATGCACCTTCACCAGTGGAGTGACCTATATGACTACAGCATCCTACTTCTTGGTGGCAACTGCTGAGCTCCTGAGCTTAGCCACCATCTCATCTGCAGTTCACATGGCAGCACTTCCTCAGCCAGGCAGCAGGCAGAGGGCCCGGGCAGAGGGAAACAGCCTTCTATTTCATCCAGCACTGGAGGGCTTGCAGTGTGTACCCCTGCCCACCCCCAGGAGCTGCCCTGGGTCTGTTCCTGAGACCCGGAGGCAATGATTCTGATTATTCCCAGAAGCCAGGGAGAAGCGTGAAGGCAACCTGGCTCCCAGGGCCCAGGCTTGTGCTGGCAAGGAAATGGGACGGAGCAGCTGGGGGCATAGCATGGCAGGGCACGGAGCGACCAGCAGAATCTCAGCTGGTAGGGTGAAGGGCACCCCATCTGTGCCATGACTCTCAGGACCTTCAGTGACTTCTTGGGGTGATGGCCCTTTGCTTCTTGAAGACCAAAGTTCCTCATGTTTTATAGACAAAATAGACCCCTGGTTTTGAGCCACGGTGAGTGTGTGTGCTGATCATTTTACACTTACTTGAGCCTGTTTTTGGCTTCTGCCACTACCTGAGTCTCAACTGCACACCAGCAACTGTGGTCGGGAGCCAGCCAGGCTGTCTCAAGAGGAGAGAAGGTGCTTGGCATTCAGAAGAAAAGGGCAGCTCAGCCAGGCCCTGCCAGTGAGCGGGAGGGCACACCGACCAGAACTCTGAGGAGGGGCTGCTCTGACAGCTGTCTCAGGGAGCTGGGTAGCCAGCTGTGGAGTGCAAATTCAGCATGTTTCTGAATTTGCACTCCAATCCCAACAGCTGCACAGGGAGCTCTGGAGAATGTTCACACTGACCAGCCCCCTGGGACAGAAAGCTGGTGGAGAAAATGAAGGATGGATGTGGGGGTGTGAGGAGGAAGGGAAACAAAATATACTTAATGTCACTGGTCCAGAGGAGAAGTCAAGGGCTTCCCATGGATTATATGCTCACCATGTCCTAGGAGAATTATATTTTCTTATCTCATTTCTTACCTCAGAAAATTAAGAAGAAATGTTTGACAAATGAGGGAAATGAGACTCACAGCAACTCAGTGATATGCTCAAGGTGGTTGCACTGGTCTGCTGGCCTAAATAAAACCCATGCTCTGACCACCTGGACAGCCCAGCATTGTTTAGAGCAGGCAGTGATTAGACTCTTTCAGGGAGAGGGTCATCTCCCCAAACTTGGGGCTCAGCCACTGGGGATTTTGCAGACTGTGGTGAAGGTGGCAGAGTGGGCTGTATGGCATTTGTGGAGAAAGCACACACCTGTTTTCCAGAGTCAAGGCAAAGTAACTGTACCCAGCACAATTCTGATTTGTTTGTTGGAGGCCAGTCTTGTGAGTGGATCCTCCTAGAGGACCAGATGAGGAACTAACTAGGAGGTAAGCATTGGAATGAGAAAGTGTGCCATTGAAGGCTGGCTCAGTTCCTTTCTAGCTGTGTGACCATTAGTCACAGCCTCGGCTCCCACATCATAAAATCCATACAATGAGCAGCAATCCCACCACCAAGGAGGAACTGAGAAGATGGGAAGAAAGCCTCCGTGGGTAGAACAGAACAAATGCTCTACTGTGATGACGATCATTAGTGTAAGGAATATGGTGGCAAGGGCCCAACTACAAGGTCACGATTCTAAAATATATTTTAAAAAAACTATGAAACACACACTCAGAAAGGTGCATAAATTGTAAGTGTACACAGCTCAATTCACTTGAACAAGCCAACTACTCTCTTGTAGCCATCAACCAAAACAGAATAGGACATTGCCGCCTTCCAAAGTGGTACCCCCGGAACCCCAAAAGTAACCAGGCCTGCCAGTCTTGCAACCACAGGTTAATTTCAAGTATCTCTGAAACATGTGTGGATAAACCCCACTTCCCTTTTTCTGGCCCAGCTTTCTTGCATTCAATATTGGTTTTAGAGATTTATCTGTTTCTGCATGAAGTTCATTTTCCTTGCTACCCAGGATTTAATTATCTAAATGTCACTATGTATGACAGATTGGCAGATTTTTTGTTTGTTTTCATTTTGCATAACATGAGAGTGTCCCTTTGAACAGTTTTGTGCATGCTTTTGGGTGAATTGATCTATGCCTTTGTGTCAGAGTGCTGGGTGACACCTATCCTACTGGATATAGAAGCTACTAAAGCTTCTCAGAAGCACACTGAATTTGCACCCATCTGCCATGCTCCAGAGCAGCCACTGTTTCACAATGCTCACAGACACCAGTGGGCTTTCAGGTGTTTCTTTTCAGCCAGGCCAGTGGGAAGTAAAATAGCTAGTTGTAGCTTTAATATGCATGCTCCTTATGACTGATGAGGTTGAACCTTTACATATGCTCATCTGAATAACTGCTTGTGTGAAATGCCTCTTCTTGCATGGCTTGATTCTCACCCGCTCTCCAGAATTGTTGGATGAACAGAGGCTCTTAATTTAAATGCAGGCCATGTCTTTCCTCAGTGCTCACACATCCTCCATGCTTCTCAGAGCTTCATCTAACTCATGCCAGGCGCTGGTCACCTATGATTCCTAGGTGTGTTGTTGCTGTTTTGCCTCTCACATGTATCTGCAGTCTTCCTAAAATGGATTTCTGGGTAGGTGAGATAGAGGTGAAAATACAAATACGGATATTTGATTATTCAAGCACCATCCACAGAAAAAATCCCCATTGTCACTACATTGAATGTCAGATATACCACACACCAGGCGACCTTATTCGTGTTGGCCTGTGTTCATGCTCCCTCTTATTGGCCGTGAGTCCACGTTGCACTAGCACCACACTGACTAGTTACTGTAACTTTGTAATAAGCCTTGAAATCCTCTATGTAATTTAGTCCTTGGCATTCACACAGACATTTTACAATCACCATCCTATTTTCCACAAAAATCCTCTGGAATTTTTGATTGAAATTGCATTCAACCTATATGTAAATTTGAGGAAAACAGACATCTTTCCATTTCATATGTTTTAACTTTTCTGTGATTTTGTATTTAAGGTATGGCATTTGTAAGCAGATTAAAGTTCTCTATAAGTGTGTGTATCAAATTTAATATAGTATTTTTTAATGTTTAATTAAAGTAATTAGTTTATTCACATTCAAAGTAATTGATAATGTATGAGAGTTATAGCTATAATAATTTTTTCCTTGTTCTATGTTAATTATCTCATTTCCCCCCTCTTTGTAGTTAAAATAATGCTTTGTTGTTCAATATTCTATCTGTTAGCTTATTGGTTACACATTCTTATATGATACTAGAGGCCTAGTGTATGAAATTCATGCATGGGGCATGGGAAGGGTATTGTCTCTCAGCCCAGCCTACACCCTCTCCAATCTGGGACTCCAAGGGACATCCAAATGCCCGTTTAGGCCTGATCCCGGTAGAATCGGGCCTAAATGGCAGTTGGACATCCCTCTCACAATCCAGCACTGCTGGCTCCCAACTGCTCACCTGCATGCCTTCCTGATTGCACCCTAACCACTCCCCTGATAGCCTGATTGATTCCTAATTGCTCTCCTGCTAGCCTGATTGTCCCTAACTGCTCTCACCTGCTAGCCTGGTCACCCCTAACTGCCCTCCCCTGCAGGCCTGGTCTCTTCCAACTGCCCTCCCCTACAGGCCTAATCCCCCACAACTGCTCTCTCCTGCAAGCCTGGGTCCCCACCCCCCACAACTTACCTTCCCTGCAGTCTTGGTTACCCCTAACTTCCCTCCCCTGTAGGCTTTATGGCCTCCAACTTCCCTCCCTTGCACGCCTGGTCCATCTCAATTGCCCTCCCCTGCTGACCATCTTGTGGCAGCCATCTTGTGTCCACATGGGGGCGGCCATCACAGTGGAGTGATGGTCAATTTGCATATTATTGTTTTATTAGATAGGATATATTGTTAAAGAATTACCTGAGAGATATAAATATGTATTTTTACCAGGTCCAAAACAAGCTTAGGAACTTAAAATACTTTAAATCTATTTATTATTTTATTTCCAACCTTTTATTATTTTAATTCTATATATATTTAAAATAAGGCATTATATTGTTATATATGGTCAGGTTCATTTGGATTTATCTACATATTTATCTTTTCTCTGTGTCTCTTCATTTTTTTCTTGGTTTCTCTGTTTCTTTCTGAGATTATTTTTCTTCTGCCTTAATAACTGTTAAAAATTTATTTAGCTGTTGGTTTGCTCATTTCCAATATCATCTCCTTTTATGGGGGAGAAAGCAAGAAATACATCTTCATTCTGTTTTTCCTTTCAAAGGATAATTTCACTGGGCATAGAATTATAGGTCAAGAGTTTGTGCTTAAGTCACTTCTCAGTACTATTGTTTTTTGTTTTGTTTTGTTTTTAATGTATAATGTTTTTTTCTTCTGACTGCTTTTAGGGTTTTCTTTGTCCTTTTTTTTTTTTTGACAGTTTTACTATGATGTGCTTATTTCTTTGAATTTCTCATGTTTTCCTTTTTAGATTTTCTTGAATCTTTGAATTATTGTCATTTTTGATAAAATTTCAACCACTTTCTTTTTCTTTCCCTTCTGTGCCTCCATGTGTATTTAATTATTTTTAAAACTATAATATGTAAATCCCTTAAGGTCTTTGTTGTATTTTACATTACTTTTCTGTTTTAACTTGTTCAGCCTAGCTATTATTTTTTTAAAGACTGATCACATCCTTCCTGTTTTTGCTTTGTCCAGCTCCTAAATCCCTTATGGTCTGATATTATAATTTGTGTTTTCTCGGTTAGTTGTGTTTTTAATTTGCTTTTATTAATTCTTTAAACATTTTCCACGTTTCATATATATTCATCCTTAGTATCATAACATTATTATTTTAATAGATTTTATTTTTATAGTACTTTTAGCTTGTCCACAAAATTGAGTGGAAAGTACAGATAGTTCGAACACATGCACAGCCTCCTGCATATCAACATTCCGGTACCATGGTTTTATCTGTCTTTTCTGTTGGATTCCTTCTTTAAAAATCCACCTCTACTTGCATCACCCATCTGTTCTTGCATGATGTCTACTTCTCTCTTAGATCCTTAGCATATTTAATCATAGCTGCTTTATTCTTTGACTGGTAATTTCAACATCCCCACCATCTCTGACTCTAGTTCTGATCTTTTGCCTGTTAGCATAACTGTAATGTTTCTTTTCTAAAATGTAGATTGGATGTACCTGGTGAAAGGAGCTGGTAAATAGGCTTCCAGCTACATGGCGACAGGGGAGGGAGAAGGAGCATTCCAGAGCCCCAGGAGCAGGTCTCAGTTATTAGTGAGCCTGTGCCTCTGTCTGCACACCTTGCAAGTGCTCCCCTCAGGTTGAGATGCAGAGGTGACACACCAAGTTTTCGGAGCCCCAGAGCAGCAGCTCTTAGCATCAAATCTGTGAGATGAGCTGCATTGGGATAGCTCAGGCCTGGACTGTGTGCCCTTCTCCAATGCTACCTGCATTCTGCTAAACTCCAGAGCTAAGCTTGGCAAACCTGTTTCTCCAAACCCCAAACCTTGTGAAATAGGACAGAATGATCTGGTGCATTTCAAAACCGTTACCTTTTCTCTTTCCCTGAGTGATTCAGGTGAAGGTTTCCCTCTGTTGTTCACTGTGAGTACTGGGGGGGTGCCTGCAGATGAGTTCTGACACTGTGAGGAACCCTCTCCGAGGCCCTGGCACCCCTAACTCTCAGACCGTCCACACTGCGCCTCGGCCACAGGCATTCCAGCATAGGTTCCTGTGGGTGCTGCTCCATGGAGCTGTCTGTGGGTGGTTGGCTGTGGGACTGATTCCCGCCTCTGCTGCTCTGTCTACAGTGCCTGTGCAGTGTTTGCTGTGGCCTCACTTCTCTGATGGGCCTTAGAGTTGATTTTCAGTTTGTTCAGAATTTTGCTTGTTAAGAAGAGCAATAACTCCCAAGCTTCTTATGGATGAAAGAAAACCCAGAAGTTACTGTTTTCTTAGGCCTGGGAGAGATTTGTTGAAAGTTGAACACTGCACATGACAAATGATGAAGACTCAGAATGACATTCACTGTCAAGCGTGGAGATCATTCATGTTCACTCTGTTCTATGGCAGGTGCGGCATTGAGACAGCTCCCATCAGGGAGTTCGGACCTGGGCTGACTGCTCCTGCCTTTCACTTTCATGAGACTCTGTGTCTGCCTGGCTCACTACACTTCAGGCTGAGGCTCTCCGGGGGCCACGCTGCCCCCCCCGATGGTTCCCTCCTCACAGTTGATCTCGCTTCTATCCTGGTTCCCCACCACAGTGAGAAAGCCCAAGAGTCTATTCACTATTTGACCTCTTTTCCTCCTCAATTTCTATTATCCTCCACAGCTGAAAAATAAGCAAATAATTCTGAGGCTGCCCGTAACTACTTGAGCCAATTAAGCAGAGACAGAGGTGAATCCTATATGCTGCTTATTCCATTGATGCTGGCAGTTGGGGAGAGCAGGAGGTCACTCTTGAAATCCTGCTCCTACCCCTGGCCCCTTGGCTGGTTACATAAACCCGAGAGAGAGACAGCTAGTGCAGCTGTGAGTGTAATGGGGAGTAGGGGGTCTGCAGGCCCCTCATAGTCCCATAAGGAGGGGGCTAATCTGTGATGTTACTAACAGCTCAGCCTATGCCTGCTCCTGGAGAATGGTCGGCGTACTAAGAAAACCTCCAGAGGGTGTTAGGGTCCGAGCAAAGCCACCAAATGAAAGTGTGTACTTTTCTTAGTCTGCTCTTTGAGTAATGAACCCACTGAGGCACCTGACCTTTCTACAGCCTGTCTCACCCTCCAGTTCCCAGGGTCTGTAGGAAACACCCCATCTCTAGTTAGTAAGACAATGATTATAGGGCAGTTGTGGCTCTCTCAAGAGGTGCCCTCGCCGCCGAGACCGGTTTGGCTCAGTGGATAGAGCATCGGCCTGCGGATTGAAAGGTCCCAGGTTCGATTCCGGTCGAGGGCATGTATCTTGCTTGCGGGCACATCGCCAGTGCGGGGTGTGCAGGAGGCGGCTGATCGATGTTTCTCTCTCATCGATGTTTCTGACTTTCTATCCATCTCCCTTCCTCTCTGTAAAAGATCAATAAAATATATTAAAAAGAAAAAGAGAGGTGCCCTTTCCATCACCTCCCCAGAGCCTGCGGAGTGGGGCTCTCACCCACTGGGCCCTGCCTCTTTCCAGGGCTTTGGTGCCTAAGACCTGGCTGCCTTGATTGGTCCAGCCTCCAGCCTTCACCCCCGGCCCACGTGACGAGGAGCGCTTCGTTGAACTCAGGGACTTCTCAGCTCCTCATGATCCCCAAAGTGGGGCCTGTGGAGCAAGCCTGGGCGCCCCCACAGGAGGCCTCTCCACTTTGAGATATTTCAGTTGCTCCCCAGCACAGATACTTAGGTCTTCTGTTTTGTTCAACTCTTCCAATTGTGACTTTTGCAAGTACTGGTCTTAAAAAGCAAGGATGGGCAACCTGAGCCTCTTACTTAGAAAAAATGCATGTTACAGCCAATGTCTGGCCAGAGACAGAAGTGAGAGAGAGGCTTTGGAAAGCATCTGGAGGGAGGTCTTCCATCACAGCCCTGAAGCGAACATCAGAGGAGCAGAGGCTCCTGCCAGGTAAGAGTGTTTTGGGGGGGATGGACTCACCCAGCAGAGTACAGGGAGCAGCTCCCCATGGCCATGGAGTGATGCTACTGGGTTAGGAGGGGATTCCTCCCGCAGGACCAGCATCTGGAGTGAGATCCTGCTCTCATCGCTCAGAAGTCTGTCCTGCACCCCTTCCCTCACCTCCATGGGTCACATGGTCTCAGTGAGGGGCAGTGGCTGTGGGGGACACTCACATAGGACTCAGCACTTTGGGGCACAGAGCTGCACCCCACCTTGAGGGCTGGCTGGGCATGTGTAGCACGTGACTTCCAGAGGAGCATGTGGGCAGCCCGTGGCCTCAGCCCAAGCTTTGTAGGTGCCTATGAGGAGGGGGACTCAGTTCCAGGCCACGTGCAAAACCCTGCATACAGCTCGTTACTCAGACCTCACAGAAACACTGAGAACACTGTAGATGGAATCGTGGAGGCTGAGGGACTTTGTGTGAGATTGCCATAGCAACGCAGTCTGTCTGACTCTCAAATGGCTGTACTGCGACACCATGCCAATAGCCTCCTTGCAGCAGCAACAAATGGGAAGATGGGTTCAAGATTGAAGAATGGGCAGGTGTCAGTTATTGAGGACAGTGTTGTGTGGCAAAGTCCAAAGGCTGGTGCTAAACTAAGCACACAGTGGAACACATAAAACACAGGCAGCTCCGAGGTAGTGCTGCAGGTGCTGGTCAGCAGGAGAGCAGGCTCCAGGGAGCTGGGAGGCAATATCTAGTCACAGGCACCTCTTTGATGGACATGGTGCAGTGGTGTGGGGACTAGAATGGACGACCTGAGAGAGGAGCAAGCCATCTGTCAGCAGGAACCCAGCCATGGGGCTGGGTGGGGGCTTCCTGCACTCTGAGCAAGTGCTTCCCACCAGTGACTCCTGGCCTCAGGGATATGAAGCTCTAGTTAGCCTTTCAGATGGGCATGACAGTTTCTAGGAGAGGCAATTAGGTCAGAATCAAACTAGCAGCCTGGATGCTGATTGTATCCCATTGTTTCAGGGTTAGACAAGAACTCTGCAGATACTCCTACCCATGGAGAGGCCCCTCACAAAGACCTGAGAGCTGGGATTGGGAACCTAAAACATGCTCAGAAATGAGGAGGCCTAACAGCTAGACCCAGGCAAGGCTCAGGGCCCAGATTTGAGGGTCTGAAGGACTCAGTGCAATACTCAGATGAGGCAGAGCAAAGGCCTGAGGGCAGTAGCCACAGGCCCATGGCAGCTATCCTTGAACCTGGTCACAACCACTGTGTTCAGGTGGGATAATAACGTGTGACCTCCTTGTTGCTGAGTATTGTTCTTTCGGAGCATGTGGAGCACATGTTCTAATAAAAGCTATGTTTTGTGGGATGAGACAGAGATCTTGGCTGGGGAGAACCTGAATGGTCTGCATGTGAGGGCAGACAACAGAGACAAACAGAACTCAGGACCATTTAAGGGAGATGGTTCACGTTTATAAGCACAACAATGTGTTGGGGTGCACAGGCACTCCTAGGGTATCAGAGCATCAGGAGGAAACCGTACATCCGGGTATGCAAAGGCAGCCCAGGCAATGCCACTGTGTCAGAGGATGACTAATAGCGTTACTGGAAGGGTAGTGTGTTTGCCATTTAGCTATCAGGATGTGCTGATTGGTGATTAACATTATGTGTCAACTTCGCTAAGGCCCTGGCATGCAGAGAGTTGCTGAAACACAAGAATCGATAAGGTATCTCAGGAGGGTGCTCAGAAGAGATTGATGAATAGAGCAGGTGACCCCTCCTAATGTGAGGAGGCATGTCCTTAGTGGAAGCCTTGGAGACAAAGCCCATGACCCCACAGGCAGAGAACTCTGCTCCCTTCTGCCTCAGGCCCAGGGCCCTGATTTCCAGCCTGCTAGTTTGTCCTGCCGACCTCAGCTCAGATCCGCCAGGCTTCATCCTCCTTGTCCTCCTCCTCTCTTCCTCTCTCACTCCCCCAAACCCCCCCCCTTTCCCTCCTTCTCTCCCTCTTCCACTCTCTCTCCCTCTCCCTTCCCCTCCCCCTCTTCCTCTTCCTCTCCTTTTTTTAAATTAAATGTTTATTATTCAGATTATTACATTTGTTTCTCTTTTTTCCCCTCCATAGCACCCCTCCATCCAGCTCCCACCCTTCCCTCTGCCCTTACCTCCCTCCCATTGACCTCATCCAAATGTGTATAATATTTGTCCAGTCTCTTTCTGTACACCCCTCACCTCTTTCCCCCTGAGAATTATCAGTCCACTCCCTTTCTGTGCTCCTGATTCTATTACATTCACCAGTTTATTCTGTTGATTAAATTTTTAATTCACTTAATTTTTAGATTCACTTGTTGATAGATATGTATTTGTTGTTCATAATTGTTTGGCTTTTACCTTTTTCTTCTTCCTCTTCTAAAAGAGTACCTTTCAGCATTTCATATAATACTGGTTTGGAGTTGATGAACTCCTTTAGCTTTTTCTTATCTGTGAAGCTTTTTATCTGCCCTGCAATTCTGAATGATAACTTTGCTGGATAGATTATTCTTGGTTGTAGGTTCTTGCTATTCATCACGTTGAATATTTCTTGCCACTCCCATCTGGCCTGCATTGTATCTGTTGAGAAATCAGCTGACAGTCGTATGGGTGCTCCCTTGTAGGTAATTAATTGTTTTTCTCTTGCTGCTTTTAATATTTTCTCTTTGTCTTTTGCTCTTGGTATTTTAATGATGATGTGTCTTGGTGTAGTCCTCTTTGGATTCCTTTTACATGGGGTTCTGTGTGCTTCCTGGACTTGTAAGTCTATTTCTTTTACCAGATGTGGGAAGTTTTCAGTCATTATTTCTTTAAATAGGTTTTCAGTATCTTGCTCTCTCTCTCTTCTTCTGGCACCCCCACAATTCTGATGTTGGTATGCTTGAAGCTGTCCAAGAGGCTCCTTACATTATCTTCACATTTTTTTATTCTTTTCTCTTCTTGCTTTTCCAGTTGAGTGTTTTCTGCTTCTTTATATTTCAAATTTTTTACTTGATTCTTGCCTTTCTCTAGTCTGCTGTTAGGACTCTGTATAATATTTTTTATTTTAGTCAGTATATGTTTAATTTCTAGTTGGTCCTTTTTCATCTCTAGTTGGACCTTTTCCATCTCTAGTTAGATCTTTTGCATCTCTAGTTGCTCCTTTTTGATCTCCTCTTGGCTCTCACTAACTTTATCCAACTTTTCTAGCATATTCTTGAAAAACCTTGTAAGCATGGTTTTGAACTCTATATCCAGTCATTTGTTTTCTTCCATTTCTTTTGTTTGTGATCCCTTCCCTTGACTTGGCATTTTCACTATGCCAGGAGAACGTCTGTGTTGGATTCAGCCTTATGATATCAGACTTGCAAAACCGCAGAAGCCTCTCTGTTGAGCTTGGGATGGGTGGAGTCTCAGGGCTTCAAGGACTTCCTTGCCTTCAAGTCGGCCCCTCCTTCCACTGCCCCCGAGTCTCACGTGACTGGGTAATCGCTGGAGCGGTCCTTGGGTGTGTGCAGTGCCTCTAAACTGCTGCCTTTCTGGCTCCCCTGCGCTCCAGGACCACACGAGTCTAGGTCCCCAGGGTTTCACCTGAAACAGGGGCTTAGTGGAGTCAGAAATGGCACAGTTGGGAGGGTCTGCCTCACGCCCACTGGAGAAAGCCAGTGGCACAATCAGCAGTCGGTCCTCTGCACAGTGCTGTGCGTGCCACCAGTCCTCTGATCTTTTGTGACTCCCTAAATTTCAGTGCACCTCTCCCTTTTCATAGTCCAAACTCTCCTGTATGAGTTTTGGCTGGATCTGGGGTTTAGTGCCTTTGAGAGTCTCCATTTCCCTCCTGCCAGAGAAAGCCAGCCAGGTACTCCGGCACCGCTCTCTCCACGCACGCATCTCTGTACCTCAGCTCTTTGCAGCTCCTCTGGGTCTCCGTGAGCCCCTCTCTTTCCCTCTAGTTGTAGAATTTCCACTCAGCCAGCTTTCCTGTGGTTCTGGATGATGTCCGTTCTGTCTTTTAGTTGTAGTTTTGAAATTGTTGTGCCTCTCCTTCTTTCTCTTATCTCTCACACACACTTTACTGGTTCTGTTTCTCAGGAGAGCCCTGACTAATGCAGTGCGTTATGACTAAAGGGGTAGGGTATAGTTGCAGGAGACTCTATCCTTCCAGGTCCAGGGGTGAAGGGCAGGTTGTCAGTCACAAGGCTGATCAAGGAGCAGCCTGTAGCAGAAGAGCATGGGGATGTAGGGAAGATTGTGTTGCTGGGAGAGAAAGTGGACAAGCTCTAAAGGAGCAAAGCAGTTTGCACTTCTGATAAAATGCTCCCCAGGTAGCAGGAAGCCTCCAGGCAGATTAAATGGGGCAAATTTGGGCCTGTGTCTCTTTCCCTGAGGCCTTTTGGCAGTGATGAGGTGGTGGGAGGAGGAAGGGTGACCACAAGGATGAGTTTGAGGGTGTGCTTTCTCTCCTTGGCTCTGAGTCAGAACTCCACTACCTGTTTAGGCCATTGCAGGGAAGATGGAAAGGATAGGGGTAGGTTTGAGAAAAAATTGTCCTTCATTTCTTGTTGCTACACCTCTTTGGTGACACCTGTATCCTGAATAAACCCAGCCACCTGTTCCCTCTTTCCTCCATCCAGACAGTGGATAAAAGCAGGTGATAAAAGCTACACAGTAGAGCAGATTCCTATTGTTATAAATTCATGATCACAAGTGACACAGAATCCTGAGCATTCTACCAGACTTCCAGCCAATTCAGTCTGCATTTCCCCCAAAACTGTTCACACTTTTTCGGTGCATAAACATGCCTCTTTCCCCTCACTCAATATTTTAAAGTAGAACTTTTTGAAAAAATTGGAATAATTGTAGATGCACATATAGTTTTAAGAAATAATACAGAGAGATCCAATGTACCTTTCAGCCATCTCCTTCAATGGTGACAGCTGACAGGACAAAACCACAACCGGGAGGATGACATTGATGCAGCCAGGAGGGTAGCATGTCATCATTCTGGGACTCCTCATGCCATCCTTGCACAGCAGTGCCACATTCCTCCCTCTGCCTCCCTAATGCCTGGGCACCACTAATCCATTCTCATTTTTATTTCTTAAGTAACTAACAATTTTGAACACCTTATTTTGCATTCATCATGGTCATAATTTGTCATTTCAAGTATATTACATATGTGGGATCCTACTGTATGTATTTTTGGGGGATTGACTTTTATCACTCATCATCGTTTGTTTTGTGGAGATTTTCCCAGGTTGTGTATAATAATAGTTTGATACTTCTTATTGCTGAATAATATTTCATGATGTGGACATAGCACGGTTATCTCCGCATTCACCACTGAAGCCAAATTTCATGGTTTTGCCTTTAATAAAAAACCTACTACAGAATACCTTTTCAGGTTTTGAATATAAGTATTCATGTTTATGAATAAAAATCCAGAGTCTAATTTCTAGTTGCAGTTATTATGAAAGTTATATATTGGTTTTATAAGTAACTGCCAAATCCTTTCCCAGCATACCTACACCAAGGACACCTCCACCATCAACACAGTAATGACTCAGTTTTCTTCATCCTCTCTAGCATGTGGTGCTGTCAATGTTTTTCTTTTTGTAATTCTTATAAGTTTGTAGTGATATTTCATTGGTGATTCTCATTTTTATTTCTTAAGTAGCTAACAATTTTGAACACCTTATTTTGCATTCTGAGTACCCTCCTTGGTGAATTGTGTCTATATCTTTACCTGCTTTCTAATTGAATTATTTTACTACTCCATTTTAATAGTACTTTATGAATTCTGTATTCTTATGTATTCACATTTGTCAGACATGTGCTTTGCAAATATGTCCTCCAGCTACAGCTGGTCTTTTTAACCTCTCCACAGGATATTTCACACAGAGAGCATTTAAAATTTTGAAGGCTAACAATATTTTCCTTTTATAAATAGTGCTTTTTGAGGTCAAGTTTAAAAACATTTTGTCTGACTTTAGGTCTCCAATATTTGTTTAAAATGGTACCTTTTCTCCATTAACTTACTTTACTGTTTAGTCAAAAATTACTTGGGCATATTTACATAAGTCTACTTCTGGATTCTCTCATTTGCCCATAGATATAAGTGTGCAGCTTTCCACCAATGTTATACAGTCCACCAGTGTCACTCAGCCCACCAATGCCACAGCCCGCCAATACCATACAGTCCACCAGTGCTACTTAAGCTTATTTACTGTGGCTGTGGGATAAGTCCTGAAGGCAGATACATTGTTTTATTGTGCTTTTTTAAATTCATTTTTAAAAGTGTATTAATTAGTCTAATTCTTTGTCTTTCCATTACATCTGGGATAATCTCATCCATATCTATAATTATTGCTAAAATTTGATATCAATTGCATTAAACTTGTATATCAATTTGAAATTTCCAATCTATTCACATGACATGTTTCTCCATTTACTTAGATCTTATGTGATTCCTTTAATAAACCTGTTAGGTTTTAGCATAAAGTTCTTTACCTTTTTATGTTTAAACTAAATGGTAATATAGTTGAAATTGTGGTATACTTGTGTCCATTGCTAGCATATATGAAAACAAGTGAGTTTGGTATAGTTGTTTTATATTCTGCGATTCTATGAACTCATGTATTAGTTCTAAGACTATTTATTTGTGTATGAGCGAGTTCCTGGCATCTTCACTGTAGGCAATCACGGGTTATCTTAAGTAGAAACGGTGAGTTTTATTTCCTCCTTTCCAATCGCTATGTCTTTTATTTCCTTATTGTAGTAGCTGTAACATCTGGGGCTGTGCTAAGTAAGACTGTGAGAGTGAACATTCTTTGTTTCTGGCTCATTCTTCACTATTCAGTCTTATGTTAACTGTATTTTTTTTTTTTGAATTGTTCTTTATCAAATTGAATACATTTCTCTATAGTCCTATTTTCCTTAAAGTTACTGTCAACATCATCAAAATAAATATTTTCTTCTGCACTGACTGATATGATTGTGGAAATTTCCCTTCAGATTTTTTTTTAATTTTTTTGAATTAATTAATTAATTAATTATTCTAGACATTTCAGACTTTTTATTAGATGATAATTTATTATATAGTTAGATTGGATAACACACTATATACTAGTAATTATATTACATAATGAATTGTCTGAATTGATAAAGCATTCATTGTACTTTAGATATGCTGTTTTTTTATTTCCTAATATATATTTTTTAATTAATTTGTTATACATATCTCCCCATTGCCCCCCACCCTCCCAGGCATATGCCAACGCCCCCAGTGTCTATGTTCATTGGTTATGCTTATATGCATGCATACAAGTCCTTTGATTGATCTCTTATCTACCCCACCTCTCCTTAATCTTCCTGCTGTAATTTCACAGTCTGTTTGAAGCTTTCCTGCCTCTGTATCCTTTTGTTCATCAGTTTATAATGTTCTTTATTATCCACCTATGAGTGAGATCATGTGATGCTTCTCCCTCATTGACTGGCTTATTTCACTAAGCATAAAGCTCTCCAGTTCCATCCAGGTTGCTGCAAATGGTGAGAATTCCTTCTTTTTAATGGCAGCATAGAATTCCATTGTGTAGATGTACCACAGTTTTCTGATCCATTCATCTGCTGACGGGCACCTAGGCTGTTTCCAGGTTGTAGCTATTGTAAATTGTGCTGCTATGAACATAGGGGTGCATAAATGCTTTCTGATTGGTGTTTGTGATTTCTTAGGATAAATTCCTAAGAGTGGGATTACAGGGTCAAATGGGAGATCCATTTTTAGTTTTTTGAGGAAACTCCATACTGTTCTCCACAGTGGCTGCACCAGTCTGCATTCCCACCAACAGTGCACAAGGGTTCCTTTTTCTCCGCATCCTCGCCAACACTTGTCGGTTGTTGATTTGTTGATGATTGCCATTCTGACAGGTGTGAGATGATATCGCATTGTCATTTTGATTTGCATCTCTCGGATGATTAATGACTTTGAACATGTTTTCATGTGTCTCTTGGCCTTCCTTCTGTCATCTATTGAAAAGGTTCTATTTAGGTCCATTGCCCATTTTTTTTATTGGATCGTTCATCTTCCTTTTATTAAGTTGTATAAGTTGGCTGTAGATTTTGGAGATTAAACCTTTATCAGTGATAACATTTGCAAATATGTTCTCCCATACAGTGATCTTTCTTGTTGTTTTGTTGATGGTTTCTTTTGCTGGGCAAAAGCTTTTTATTTTGATGTAATCCCATTTGTTCATTTTTTCTTTAGCTTCCATTGCCTTTGGAGCAGTATCAAGTGAAGAAGTTCTTTCGGCATATATCTGAGATTGTGTTGCCTGTGGATTCCTCTAGTATTTTTATGGTTTCCCTTCTAATGTTTAAGTCCTGTATCCATTTGGAGTTTATTTTTGTATTTGGTGTAAGTTGGTGGTCCAGTTTCATTTTTTTGCATGTATCTGTCCAATTTTCCCAACACCATTTATTGAAGAGGCTA
>PVJN01019516.1:27500-37036 GCA_004026805.1 Lasiurus borealis | reverse complement strand
GTTACTGAATATTTAATTCTAGACAGAAGTTTAATCAGGACTGGGAATTGGGCAATGGCTCCAGCCCCCTCCTAACTTAGTACTGTTTCAGTTCTTAGTATTCCTTAATTATCCCACTGAGATGTTTGAGAAGCAACTAGTAGTAAATGAACTTGGCAAATCAGCTATTACCCAAGTAATGAAATACAAATACATATGTTTGACAATTCTGCAGGGAACATTTTTAAGCCAGGATTCTCAATGGATTGTATTGGCCAAGAGAGGAAAAAACAGGTGTTGTTATCAAACCATATCTACAAACAATTTGACAGGAGTTTTAAAATAATGACAGATTTTCTTGCCATGAATTCCAAACATGTCAATTAACCTATGGAGACTCTGGGTTGTCAAATAATGAATCAATATACACCCCTCAGGATGGTGAAGGGAGGGCTCGCTCTGACGTAGGGTTAAATATTCAAGGCTTTCTCCCAAACAGTATATCTAAGGATGCATATCAACCTCACATCTCACCTCAAACAAAGCAGAGATCAGCTCTACTGAGACAATTGATTTTATTCAACAGCAAGGCAAGGGAAATTAGTAAATTCAATATTTGTAGAAAGAAAATAAGCAAAGCCAGCTACTCCTGGTGGTCTGAGACTGCTCTTTGTTTTGGTAATGATGCCTTTATGTTTTAGGGCTCTTATTTACATTTCCAGAAGGGCTTGAAGTAGTTCATGCATCAAGCAGCCCCCCGAGCATCCAGGTTCTTCCACTGTGCAACAATAAAGTTGTCCCTGGACCAATACAAATTGGAAACGAATCCTAACTTTGGAGAAAGGGCTGTGCTGTTGTTCTTTCCCCCCTCATTGTTTGGAGCTTCTTTAGAGCTGAATCACAAACTGATGATCACCATGGCAGCCAAATCCTTGGTGTGATAGTATCTCATTGTGGTGGAACCCACATTTGCATCAGGTATAGCCTAAAATACCTTGGAGCTTAAGAACAGAAGTGTGGAAAATAATTGTACCCCAGTTTCTCCGCACCTGGATAGTGAGGCACAGGCAGAACGGATGAATTTACTAATGTTTGCTATTGGATGGTAAGCCATTCTAAAGCTATGAAAGCCTTCAAAACCCCATAGGTTTCCATTCTGCCATTAGCTGAACCAGTTTAAACAGTCCGCTGCAAGAAATATTGACAGGTCAAGTACAGCTGGGAAGAGCACGTGTCCCAGTGGCCTTTACACTGACAGTTTCTCCCACATTAAAGAGTTAACCAGCAGCCAACCAGCTCGAAGTGGGAGCTAATGAATGAAATGGAGATTGATATAGACTCTCTTTGGAAGTGCATCGATCTGTGTCTTGTGAACTCAGCTTAGGAATTCTGCAGGCAGCATTGCCTGAGTAACCCTGGCATGATGCCCATTAGCAAATAACTCTTTTAATGTTGGTCTTCAATTGATATATTTATTGTATTGCATATTACAGCAATCCTTCCCTCCACTGCCTTTTTATTTGATGGTTGTGGTATCAAGCTAAGGGAGAGTTCAATAGGATACATTTGAGTTTGGAATAGCATCAATAAACTATTTCATTAATCATTCCTTCATTTGAATGTGATGTATCAAAAGAATTTCTGGGGTACTGAATCCCCTTCCATACTACCCATCTAGCAACAAGGAAGCTAATTATGATTTTAGATTTTGGAATAAACACTATCTTTAATGATATCACAATCAAAATAGATTTTAAAATAGTAAAAGACTGGTTAGTCTTGCAATCTCCAACAAAGACAGTATCTGTATAACGGATAACTAGCAAAAGAAAGCAAGGGTAGTGTCTGGTTAAAGAATCAGATGGTGACCTTCTGGGTGTTGGCCAAGTTCATGTGGATTCTAGTATGTAACCTTAGCCATACTTGAGTGAGTCATTTCCACTTAGTAGTGCTTCTCAAAGTTTAATATTCATAAGAATTGCCTGGGAAACTTCTTATTCAAGAGGTATGGATTATATATATAGCCTGGGAATATGCATTTTAATGCAGGTTTTTAAGACTATAATGTTTTTTAATGTTGATGTAACTAACACATTAGAAACAAAAGAATTAAGAGGCATTTAGAGGATATTGTGTCAAAAATATAAATTTCTAAAAAGTTAGCCTAGCCTAAACAACATAGAGTAGTTTCCCATTAGCCAGGACCCCCAATGGAGGCCTCCAACTAAGGATAGAATGGAACTATATACATATATATATATATATATATATACTATGATTTTTTCTATACATGATAAAATTTAACTTATAAATTAGGCACAGTAAGAGATTAACAATAACCAATAATAAAACAGAACAATTATAACAATATGCTATGATAAAATTATATGAATATGGTATCTCTTAAAATACGGTACTGTGAACACCCTTCTTCTTGTGATGATGTGAGATGGTACAGTGCTTTTGCGATGAGATAAAGTGAGGTGAATGACTTTGGCATTTAGGCATTCTGACATAGCATTAGGCTAGTTTAGAGTTATTTGAACACAAGCACTATAATACTCCAACAGGCAATATGATAACTAAGATGGCTACTTAGTTACTAATGGGCAGGTAGTATACACAGAGGGGATATGCTGGATGCCGATCCCTGTTCTCTGCTACTTTGAACAGAGCACAATTTAAAACTTATGAATTGTTTATTTCTGGAATTTTCCATTTAATGTTTTTGTATGAGGTTGACCTTGAGTAATTAGAACCACAGAAAGTGAAACCACAGATAAGGGGGGGGGGGGCTGTATATCTAGGAAGCTGCAGTATACCTCACATTAGTTTCACTTCAGCAAATTCTTTGATCCCTCGCATTGAGCTCCTTTCCCCATCATTTCTACAGAGTCTATGGTTTGGGCCTTCTGGCCTTGCTATGGATCAAGGATCCAAGTCCAGTTGCTAATACATAAGGGTCTCTGCTTTAGCACCTCATCTCCACAATCTCCATTGCTTAACTGTATTCATACAGAGGGATGTATCTTTTTCTTTGAAGGTGCTTCACTGTCCTAGGTTGAAATTACTGTTAATATGCTTATAATGGGAAAAACTGCCCTAGAGAGATGACCAAGGATCTCCTTCATAGGGAAAGATCTCGGGTCCATGGAGTTTGGCAGCTGGTAGCCAAGTCAGAAAGGAGCCCAAACCGCCTTAATTCCTCTCTGCAGCTCAAGCTGATTGAAGAATGTTTAGCTGATTGTCTGGATTGCAAACTTATCACAGAGAAATCCATTGCCCTCTCTGCTACTGGAATAAAAGCACCTGGAATTATTTGTTAGTAACATAACCAAGTTCATCCAGAGAAAAAAAAGTATATAATCTCCAGTCCCATTTGAGCCAGTTTAGTTGCCACAGAAATTTAAAGGAATGTAACAATGCCTGAGATTTCAAAAGCAGTTTATTTCTTCCAAGAAACTAGTAAGTCAGGTCAAAAAAAATGTTGGTCTTTTTAGGATGCTTTGCCCATAATTAAGCACTAATGCTACTAACATTAAATACATGGTATTTTTTTTAATGTTAACAAAGCATGCAATGGGGTGAATGTGTGTGTCCTTTCAAATGCATATGTTAAAGCATTACTCCCCAGTGTGATATATTTGGAGGTGGGGTTTTTGGGAGGTGATGAGGGCATGAGGGTGGAGCCATAATGAATGAGATTAGTACCTTTATAGGAAGAGATATGAGAGAGACAATCTCTCCATATGTGGGGATACAGCAAGAAGGTGGCTATCAGCAAATTAGGTTTCATCAGACGCCTCCAGACTGTGAGAAATAAATGTTTCTTATAGAGCCACCTGGGTTTATATAACAGCCTATGGTACTTTGATATAGCAGCCCAAGCCAAGCTGTGCACATCAAAAATACACACGATAAGGGCACTAGCTGTGGGCACTGGAAAGCAACTAATCTTAAGGAGGGAATTCAGACAGAAGGTACAGATGTGCTGTCCCTGGAGATTAAGAGTTCTTTGAGGGCCTAGGCATGGACATGACAGTGGGCACAGGGGGCAATGTGAGAACCAAAGAATTTTGAAGGCAGTAATTCCTGGGCGTTTATGACATGTGGAGGCTAAGTCAGGTGGAGATGCCTTCCTCCAAGGTAGTGAGTACAGGAGGAGGGGCAGATTTGGGGGTGTATGGAGAAAAGAGCAATGGAGATTCAACTCATTGCATTTTGGACAGATTGAGTTCCAGAGGCTGGGGGGAAAGGTACAGAAGGGATATCCAGGCCTGAGGTGGTGGAATGTCCATGGCAGTGAGTTGTCAGTATGGCTGGTAGCTGAGCCATGGGCACAGACAAGATTGTTGAAGGCTCTGGTTCTCAAAGTTGATCTCAGGCAAACAAGTATCAGCATTACTTGAAAGTTGATTTTTCTAAATGCAGATTCTTGGGAGATAGATTACTTTTTTCAGTGAGCTTAGGTGAGAAGGAAAAAGGGAGAGAGAAAGAGAAAGACGGGGAGAATTTTAGATTGGAGAGAGGTATGTTTTCAAGACATGGAAACCTTGGGTTGGTTTGTGGACCAGTGGGAAGGAACCAGGAGTACAGTCTCCCCTCGGTAGTTTCCTGACCTCCCCAGCTGGTTTCCCCTTCTAGTGGCTCTCTCGGGCCAGTTTTAAGGTTCAGTCAAATCCTTTCTTTTATTGTTGACAGCACCAGCATCACCAAATATCAGACACAGCCACACAGCCCAAATTTAACATCTTGTGTGAGACATCGAACTGCCACTGCCTCTTCAGATGGCCACTGCCCTGCATATGTCTGGTTCTAGGTGTCTCTGTCGCTACATCCACACCACCCCTCAGTCAGCTTGGACATTTTCTTTTCTGATCCTTAAAGATCACCTTCCTGTGAAACTTCCCCTCCTCCTCCAGGCAGCATTTGCTGATTCTCCAGCTGTTAGCTTCTGTGCACACATCTCTCTGTGACATGCCTCCCTCTGCATTGTAGCAAACCCATGGCCTATAACCACAGTTGCACCCACTGAGGTTTCATTCTATGATCTGGCCAAGTCTGCCCACAATAGGTGCTCCCTGGATGCTTCTGCAGTGGGACCATCTCTGAAGGACCATACACTCAGTTGCAGTGTCACAGGTTCATCCTGAAGTCCCTAGATGTTTCTGGACATAGATGAGAAGTTGTGCACAACTGCATCAGTGGGCTTCCAAGGACGAAGGGTTTCCAGGGTGTGGGCTTCATGACTTGAGCTGGAGTTTTCTGTTGCTCACCATTGGCTTATGAGGACCTTCCCAAAGTTGCAGTTCCCAGGCAGCTAGTCCCTGAGTTGAAGGGAATTTGTTAGTCTGGGAGAGTTTCTAAGGAAGTCTAAGTTAACTCTTCAGACTTAGGTAGCCATGCCCTGGCCAGGGCTCAGTTGGTAGGAGCATAGTCCATACACCAAAAGGTTGTTAGTTCCATTCCCAGTTAGGGCACATACCTACCTATCTAGGCTGTGGGTTAAGTCCCCATTGGCAGTGTGCATAGGGGGCAACAGATCAATGTTTCTCTCTCACATCAATGTTTTTCTCTCTCTCAAATCAATAAAAACATATTCTACAGGGAAGATTAAAAAGAAAGACTCAAGTAGCCACCACCAAGAGACCATCAAGCACAGACATCTCCCATACACTAAGGCAGCCTGGCTGTTTGGTGCTGGCCTATAAAACATCCATCAAGCAGCCCTCCTTAGAGCCACGTAACTGTGAGGTTCAGAATCACATTGCCTGGCACTCCAGGCCTCTCAATGGTCAGTTTCAAAGCTAGACACCACTATTGCACACTGAAAATGAAAATCTTGCCAGTTAGGAAATTACCAGCATCTTCAGTTCCCTCCTGCTTCCAGACTATCAGCAGGAGAACATGCATGGACAACACAGGTACACGCATACACATGCACACATGCATGTGTCAAGTATAGGTTTAAAGGTTAAAAGGATTGGTCTCTTTGCTGTTCTTCTACCATAACTATTATACATACCTTTGCTTTCCTTCAGCATCAATGTAGACAGAGGCATTGTACTTTTTCATAGTAAAAATCATCCTTTACAGGCTTGAGAAAAGCATGTAAATAGCATGCTTTAAAATGTCTTTAAAATGTTTTCTCTGTGGTCACTTCTTGTACTGGCAGTAAAGAAGGAGTTCATAATAATAATCCAAAAATATTGAGAAGTGAGTCTTTTTGCTGAAAATTAATCAGGAATCTATAATTAATTTTTACATTTTCTTGGGCATTGAAATAGCTAGTAAAATGCAAAGCACTCATTCTAGCAAGCCATTCCTTTCTCTTTTAAAAATTTTTATTTATTTCAGAGGGAGGAAGGAAGGGAAACAGAGAGAGAAGCATCGATTTTTGTTCCACTTATACATTTATTAGTTGCTTCTTTATGTGACCTGCAAACTTGTTATATCTGGATGATGCGCTGACCAACTGAACTACCTAGCTAGGGCTAGCATGCAATCTCTAACTTCACAATAAAGGTGATCCCAGAATAATTTCCAGTTTGCTGGGCTCAGCTAGTATGCAAGTATATATACTAGAAAGCATACATGAACACATTTGTAAGTTCAATTAGAACTAAGTTTTCTCCATCTATGATGCTGAACAAGTGATCAGAAGAAACTTTCACATGCAAAGTATCAGCATTGTTCACTACCTTAAAGAATTCTCAAGCTTATAAAGCACTGCTTTTTCATCAAGGAAAAATAGATTATACATCGTTCAGGAAACAGAAGAAAAAAATTATAAGGAGATTTTGCCTATTGAATGTAATGGATTGTCAGGAACCCTTGACATTATTCTACAGGCGAGGCCACATAAAATCAATACATCTTAGGCAAGGTTTAATTTATTTGTAGGTTCTTACAACAAATGGCTTACCGTTTTTGTTTGCCGTTTTTCTTTTTCACTTTTGTACTCATGAGGTAGCTACGGTTTTTATCGGTCTAGTTATTAAGCACAAAACGAGATGATAGTGTCATTATTCCCATATATTTTTTAAGGAGAGTGTTTACAAAGCATGAAGAAATACTACCCAGAATCTAGATGTTGTGCTAAATGTGATGGTTGTAAAACATCGCCTTCTACCCAGTGGTCTAAGGTGCATAATATACCCCGGCAAGGAACTTAGCTTTTCTTGAAACTCTGAGGGCTTCCCCAAATCATAGACTTTATTCTCATGCATCTGTCTCCGGTGTAAAAGTTCCATCCACTCTGCAAGTTCCTGGAGGATTGGAAAGGAAAATGTGCCTTATAAAAGGGAGGACTGGAGATTAGAGAACTAACTGTGACAGATTTGATTCTATGTTGGTATGCGGCCTATCAACAAATTTGTAATAAAAAGTATTAGACATTTTCAGCACAGCAAGTACTAGTGGCTATTTGTACTTAGTCTAATAAAAATGTCCTTTTTACATATTTTGGAAATTCCTTTTTGGTGTTTAATACTGAAGAAAAAACACAAGTATTTTCTGCTCCTGGTCAAACAGATATAATGGGCTGACAGTCCTCTACCTGCTCCTCCCAAACCATGATGCGGAGCCTTCTCTGCACAGGAAGAGCATCTAGAGTCAGCAAGGAGCTGGCCTTGAACCCAGTTCTCCCACTTACTCTCTGTGTGATGCTGGTTGGAAGCTTACTTAAGATCTCTCTCCTTGGTTTCCTCCTCTGAACAATGGGGAATATTACCAGCCATGTAGTCCTAGTCAGTGGGTTAACATTTGACAGTATAGCATATGGCAGACACAGATGAGGAATGTAAACACCAAGTGCTCAGCAGATGTTGGTTATTGCCATTTTTCACTGAGAACTCTGCAACTGGTGGCTGCCACACCATTGCTGGGGTCCTCGGTTAAGACTTTTGGCCCAGAATTAGAAATATCCAGGCTCAAAGGAGGACGGTGAAGCTGTGTAACTGTTAGAACCAGCATTTCAAAGCAATTCTTTACCGTGGTAATGGAGGTGGCAAATGTGTGGGTTTTGTTAGGATTTCTTTTGACAGCCATGAACACAGATATATTTTAAAGTAATGTAACTGTCCTAAATCTGGGGCAGGGAATACAATGACTTCTAGTATTATTTTTCACGTTTCCAATGACACTCTGAAAGTTATATTTGATAAATCCCTTAGAAGTTATTTCACTTAGAAAAGGCCCTGTACCATTTAACCTTGGTTTTGTTCTACTCGGACCTGTGTCCAAGGCCCATCTAATGTAATACATCACCAAGGTTAATATGCCAAAGCCTTCCCAGAGCATGATACACCTGGACCACATTTTAGCGTCAGTCACCTTAGAGTGAGGTTTTTGAAACATTGGTAGCTCTTATCATTCTAGGTTTAAGAGCAATCCCTTTAAACCCATTTCTCCTCAGTAGCAAATAATGTAAGAGAAAAGCCCAGTGCATCAAGAAGTCAGCAACAGTGGATAAATAGATATATTCCTTATTGGTACAGCCAATCTCAAAAATATTAGCTGAAGACAAATACAAAATATCAGGAATGTGGTACTTTTAGAAACTATTAGTTTTGCTTTATATTCGTGATCAGTGATACTGCCAAGTATGAGACAATCTGGGAGAAAAAAAGTTATCTAGGTTATTTTTTAAGAAAGTTATCATTTACTTAGCTTTTCTTGAAACTCCAAGGACTTGCCAGTGGTTTACATAAGGCAGCTCCCAGAATGGAGTTCACACTAAAGATATGATGGCAGATTTAAGGTCAGAAGTTGTATATTCTCCTCTTTGTTCCTGGTCAGAATATAACTTTTCTTTCTGAGTTCAGGTACAATAGGGTCAGCATTCATTTGTCCTCAAACTAAATTGCATTGCCACAACATAGTCTCCCATCAGCCACCAGATAAGTGTCGGAGCAAGAGGTAGAAGAGGGTAAAGGGGATAAATGGTGATGGAAGGCGATTTGACTTGGGGCAGAAAACACACAGTATACAATATATAAATGATGTATTATATAATTGTTCTTCTGAAACCTATATAATTTTATTAGCCAATGTGACCCCAATAAAAATTTTAAAGCTTTTAATGATCATTTCAATAATTAACCTTCTAATATCTGCTCTTTTAATGATCTCCCAAAACAGCTTCAAAGTAGGCATTTTTAAGAGAAGTAGAAGAGGTATCTGACTTGATCAAGTTCTCTTAGGAATACAGTGGTGAAATGTAAACTGAGGCATAGTTCATGCCTTCCTTGGTTTTGTGTTCCCTCCCTTATATTGTCTTACAGCTTATTGTAGTCTCAATTACCACTATAATTTTTACAAACACAATTCTTATTTGATGCCCTGCCTTGCTCCCCAGGGAAGATAGCATTCATTGAGCCTAACTCTCAGGCTCACCAGATTTAGCAGGCACTAAATGTAAGTCATTCCAGCTCCATCAGGCAAACGGCCTGGAATATTCTCCTGGAAGATCTACGTAAGGGCTCCAGGTGATCATCTCTGCTCTGTGTTCTGACAGTTCCTAGACTTTTTTGTTCACCTAATGACACAGTTTAAAA
>PVJN01019516.1:0-22500 GCA_004026805.1 Lasiurus borealis | reverse complement strand
CAGTGACATGAATGAGGGGTGAAAGTGCTGCTGGGACATATACCAGGAAGAGCCAATCTAGTCTTAGAGTTCCCTGAGAACATGAAGTTTCAGCTGAGACCCAAGGGGGGAGAACTTAGCCAGGAAAAAAGTGGGGATGGAGGGCTATCCTGCTTTTATACTTATTAAAAAGGAAGGCAAAAGAAAAGGAAAGAGAAAGGGGGGGAGGAGAGGGAAGAGGAGGAGAGGGGCAACAGAGTTAGCTATTTCATGGACATCATTTTATTCATAATGTAAACATCATGATATACTTACAAAGGGGTAAGAGAAATGGTATCTATCAGAACACCTCCAGTAATCTCAGCTCTAACTTTTATTAAATTACTTTAACACTGAATCTTCAATACATTCCACCTATCAGCTTGAGTCACAGCAGAATGTCTGTATATTTGCCATTCATTTTGCCTAGTAAGCAGATATCTACAGAGATGACTGGTTGATTTAATTATTTTTATTAAAAATAATTTAGTAATATTCCTGCCTCCTAGTATCTTTATACTTCATGTCATGTTGGAGTAATCCAGAAATATAGAAATAAGATGTATGTAATCACATGAACTCAGGAATCCATGGCTTGTTCCTTGTAAGGAACAGATTTCTTACCACAGAGGTGTTCTAGCTCTTTCATTTTAAAGTTGTCCAAACTTGGAAATTCCATTATAACTACAGCCACTCCTTACCAAATGTTTCCTAGAACTATTAAAAAAATGTCTCTTTGTGGTCTTTGATGTCTATGGGCTAACAGGACACTACTACCACTTAACCATTTGCTCACACATTATCGGTTTTCTAGCACCCACACAAAAATGTGAATATGACCTTACTTATAAAATCACAATGTTAGTATTTTTTGGCAGATGTTTGACTTCTGTGGATTCAGGGACTCAGGAAAAGGGGTGGATTAATCAAGAGTGGCAAGTCCTAAAGTTACACTGCTGTGCATCTACTTCCTACATGTTCAATGTAGAAAGTATTATTGCTGTCCCTGTACATACCTTGTGATATCAATAAGGAGACAGTGTTTTACAGTATAAGCTGCCCTTTCACTAATGGTGTTTAATAACTTTGACAAAAAGTGCTGTTGACCAAAATAATATAAAAGTCAAGTAAATTATTTTCTCCTGGAAGCAATGTTTGTGTCATTATAGACTTGTGCCCAACTGTGTGATATAAATGATGACACACTAACTTGCTTAATGGACTAGATAGTCTAAGAACCTATAAAGCATAAATCCTTCTGAAATGCATGAAACAGAAGAGTAGCACAGTAAGAAAATTCATGCATTCATTAACTACATCTTCTTAATTCCTGCAGTATATTTTTCTGGTTAATCCATGAAGGGATATATGAAAATAAGACTTCCTTTGTAATATTTTTGACTTGCACCTTTGAAGAATATTAGGATCACTTGATCATCCTTTGATACATTATTCTGCCTTCTGTTTTTTTTACTGCATTTTCCCTATAACAAACAAAAGCAGTCAAGATCTAGTTGAATGACCAAGTCTTTGTTCTTTCTTGAACTAGCATCTCATTAACACCAATTGTTTCATGTAAACCAATTTGGTTTTAAATGAATGAAACAATTCCTGTTTACAGTGAACATTTCACCCTCTGACTCAGCACCCACATTGTTATTTCAGTGTCAAGGATGCCTCCGAGGTGTGGTTTAAATGTAGCCACATTCAGAAGCATCCTGACCTAGTTCAGTCCTGAATCACAAAGCTCTACTTTTCATCCAGTTCTCATCTGCATGCTCTGGTACATAGCCTGTTTTAATCATAGCTGCTTTTTCCTTTCATTATTTTTTTTATTTTAAAGTTCTAAAACTCATGTACCCAGATAAACATGTCTAAACCTAACAATACATATCTATGACAATCTGATTGTACAAACATTTTGATAACTTTTCCTTTGGAATTATCTTTCAAGTAATTTCCAAAATAATAATAACAATAATAATTAATAACAATTTTCCAGCTTCAGCAACAAGATGGACTCATTAACTTCAAGTCACTGAAGACCATTTCTGGATGATAACCTATTTAACCTCTCCAACCTACTTCTTTCTCTCTCAGCCCTCAGACTTTTATTTTGCCCCCAGGTTATAAAAAGGTTTAGGAGTTTGTAGAGAAGGGAAGGGAAAGACCCAGACTGGCAGCTGAGGGGATTGAATCTGAACCCAGCAGGAAGTAAACTGACTGAACTGAACCTATTCTGAAGGCCATAGGACCCAGCTGGTGTCATGGGTGTGGCCTGCTTTCTATTGTGAATGTAAGTCATCAGACTTCAAGTTTTTACAAACAAATCTAAGGTACATTGTAAACGTAGGCCCAAAGAATACTGCATACACAAAAAGTATACATTCTTCCAATTGTGTAGCTTTTTAAAAAATAACTTCTGCAGGTACCATTTTATATCTCTAAACTATTTAATGTTTTAAAACATTGTTCAATGAAAACAAGTTTCTTAAAATTAAACTCCTAGACAAGAAGGCCTTGTGGAAATCTAATAAAAAGTGAAAGAAAAAAAAAATCTTTGAAGACCCAGTTGACCGAACTCCAAGTGAATATAATTCATAGATTTTGCCCATGCTGATGAAGTGCTATAGTTTGTCTCAGTGGTTCTGCCCCCTGGTTTGGCACAGGTGTGAAAGTCCCAGCACCCATGTGAAGCCAGGCACAGAAGGAGGTGACCTCCTCAGACGTCCCCAACTCCCACCCCTGCCCCCTGCTTGTGTGGGAGCTTCATTACCCTGCTTGCCTCCTCAGTGGTCATCAGACCAAATCACCCTCCTTCAGCCTCGTGGTTCATCATCAAAAATTAAACCCCAGAATCTCAGTCGCCATTGCTCCAAATCTACTCTGACTTGCCTGCACTGCACTGGTGCTGAGGAGCTCGGGTGGCCTGGCACTGCCCCTGGAATGCCAGCTGAATGGCCTTGGCCCGAGCCTTGCCATGAGTTTTCCTCTGCTGAGAAACTCATGCAGGAAAAATACCCAGCTTCCCAAGAAGTTAAATTGGGGAGTGGAGGAAGGCGCCTTATACAGGCAGTAATTCAAATTTTAGGTCATTCCAAGATGTCCTTGCTTTGTTCCATTCTTTATTCATGTGCCCATTAAAAATTACCATCCCATTGCACAAAACATTTTGATTGTCTCAAGAAAGTACGCAAAAATGCTGGGAGCAGGTCCCTCCTTGCACTTCCTGTCCTAGATGTAGTAGACAATTAATACCTGCGCAAGACAAACCTGTGATCTCAGTTACCCATGTATGAAATTGTTTAACTGAAACCTGCTACTAAGAGCAGCTGACCAGATTTTCTCACCTCAAAAGGATGGCTTCACCCTGCCAGCCAACAGAACTAGCTAAAAAACAAACAAACAAACAAAAAAAAAACAGTATAGATATGTTACAGAGGGTTGCACAGCCTGGAAACCATTCATAATCTGATGTAACAGGTCTTGATGGCCAACATTGTGGCGCTATAGCAAATATATAAAAGAGCCACTCCCAGCTCTGGCAATGAGACAGACATACAGACACACTGTTGTTTTTATTATAGATCTTGGCCAATGTCCTGTTTTAAAAACTTCACTGTTCTTGGTTATTGTATAAGAACACACTTAGAAGCTTATTATTTTAGTCCCTGTGTAAGGAAAGTTTCATAAGGTGGGAGAATTGTGCTGAATTTTTTCAATTCTGTGGTTAGCAATAAGAAGAAACAGAGGGAAACCATGCTGATGTCAGTGATTTTGGGGAAGAAAGAAAGGCCAAACGGGGCAGCAGTAGAGGACACAGGGGTTGGAAGAAAACAAAATGAATCAGAGAGTCTAAGAAATAGACTGTGTGCACCAAAGGAAATTACAAATAGAGCATCAGGGATGATAATATAATAATGAAATGCTTAAGGCAAACTGATTGCTGAGAGAGAATCCAGGCTTAGGGGGGTTGGTTGTAATACCACAGGCAGGTGGAAGGAGCCAGGGGAAAGGCAAAGTTCAACCAGGCAGCCAGTGGCTCTCAGACTGTAATCTGTAGGAAAGAACACTCGGGGGGTTCTCGTGTGAAATGCAGATCCCTTGGCTCCATTCTAGTTCAGCCTGATTCAGCTCCATGGATGGAAGGAGGCCCATGCTTTTAAGAAGGCCAGATGATTCTACATTTTTTTAAAGACACAGGTTTTCCTCAGACCTCACTTTGAGAAAACTCTGCAGGCAAAGTCAGGAAAACCTTACAGATTTTAACACCAGCAACTGATTAGAAGAGAACAAAGGTGCTTGTAGGTAAGGAATATGCTACATTAACCCAAACAGGAAACCTGGAAGGTGGACCTAGAGTGTCATGCCAGCTAACAGAGGAGGATATTGCAGGGATATGGGCAAGATGAAGCACATCTCAGCACGTTTGTTTCCTGGGTGAAAAGCAGCCTTTGCCCTGTGTGGTTAGAGATGACCCTCAACCCAAGTGAGGGGGGAAAAAACACCTCAAAGAAAGCTCTGAAAATAATTAAGCATGGTAATTCTGGATTATCTTTAATTAGAAGGAGGCTCTGGTGCACTCCGAGCTTTAAAGGGTCATCCTGCATTTGTTACAAGTGATCTGTCACTGCTGAATGGGCACATTACTCATCCTTTTCACCTCTGATCCTCCCTCCCCTGAGC
This sequence comes from Lasiurus borealis, assembly GCA_004026805.1. Classification (NCBI taxonomy): domain Eukaryota; kingdom Metazoa; phylum Chordata; class Mammalia; order Chiroptera; family Vespertilionidae; genus Lasiurus; species Lasiurus borealis. The sequence continues at coordinate 17,796 of PVJN01019516.1, read as the reverse complement.
AAGGCCCCTGCCTGCACTTGGGCTGCAGAATTAGAGAAGTCCCCTCACGCTGTTCCTCCTGCTGCCACTAGGTGATATGTCCCATCCAGGGGGGATGAGGATGGAGGAAATCCTCCTCTTTCTCTCCAGGGTTCTGTGCTGGCTCCCAGGCACCAGGCCCATGCCTCTGCCAGGGGCACCAGCCTATCCTTGTGCGCAGGGGCAATACCCAGCCCAGAGCCAACAGCCTTTGAGCAGCAAGGAAGCCCTGGTAGGCCTGAGGGTGCCAGCCACCAAAAGGTGAAGAAAGTGATGAGGGAGGTTTACAAAAAGAACAGGGAAAATCCAGGTGGGGTGCAAAGAGAGGAAATGATCTGGACAAAGCCTGTGGCCATCTCCTCTTCTTTGAAGGCAGGCAGGCATGTGTTAACATAAAAAATCATTGAAACCTTTAGAGAATTTTTGTGAGTTTATTTGAGCCAAACTGTCCACATATGCTGGGAAGCAGAACCTCAAGGAATTGAGATAATGCTCCAGAGAATGGTGGGTTACATTTGTATTTATACATTGCAATCAGAGGAGGGACATAGGTGGGTTACATGAAATTCATTGGTGATAGATTAAGGAAGTGGGATAAAGCAAAGTGGAGGAAACCCCTGGGATTGGATAAAAAGTAAAATGATGGACACATAGGTGGGTGCAGGAACAATTAACATGACAATGAAGGAATTTGTGGCATCTGTGCTAGCACCCACCACATTTGGTAGTGCCCAGGGGCTCCAGAAAACAGGAAGTTACCCTGACATTTCAAGGATATGTTATCATAGATGTAAAAAGACAGATAGGCTCATTTAAGGTAAATGTTGACCTTGTCAGTAAAGATTCTGGCCTAGGATGTAACTGCCCACCATAACTGCTTTTAGTTAAAGTTTAATTTCAGACCATCCTTTGTAGTTCCTTTAGGTCCCTGAGTTTGCAAGACTGCCACGCAGGCCTCCCCTGAGCTTGTCAGTCAGCATGTGGCCCCTTTCACCCACACCTGAAACCATCTTTCTGCCTCTTTCTGATGTTGCTGCCAAAACCTGTACGTGTGCAGAAACCATCACACCTCCCACAGTGTACACTAGAATGCCTTTTCCTCTCTTTTCGGCACTAGCTCAAGGTCCTACCATTACCATCTTCCATCCCCCCTCTGCGCTGGGGCTCCTGTGTGCTGCTTTGAATCATTAGTTGTCTACCTGACACTTGTTTATCCTGGTAGGACCTCCACAGCACATGGGACAACACCGTATGTAGACTGGCTGGGCATAGAGTACTATGGAATTCAGAGTCAAATCCTTCTTTTCTCCCTGGATCCGGTTCCTTAAGTTGTTAAGGAAGTTCCTCAAGATCCTCTCTTCAGGTAATGGAGGATTGAAATATATTTAAAATAAGCACCATCTCATTTAATATAACAACATTAGAACACAAATTCTGTCAAAAACAGGTATGGCCTTTGAAGTCAGATCTGGGTGTCTAACCTGTCATTCATCCCTAGCTCATTAGGAGAATCATGCCTTATCCCTACCCATCTCCTGCCTCATCAGACATGAAGGATAATTCTCAGAGTCATTATGAGGACTATATGCAAAAACTGATAGGAAAGCACCTGATAGATTTAAATGCTCAGAGAGTATTAGTTGGTTTCTCCTTCTCTTTTAATTTTGGATTAAGTTGATTTGGGTGATTGTTTTATCTTCCCTTTTCCGGATTTTAAAATATTATTCCTAGTGTGCAAAAATACTAATTAGGTAGCACCAGTGATTCCATTGATTCATCCACTTCACAGTTGTTATTTTAAAGTTTGAAAGTGATAAGCTTTATCTGCCGGCATGAGGCACTCCACACCTCAGCCTTTTGCATTTGTTTCATTTTGAATTGTTTTAATCAACTCTGATTTCTGACAAATATGATTAAAAATCAAAAGCTAAGCTTGGGAGATTTTCATGCCACTTCTCTTTGTATTTAATTTGCAAGAAAGATGTATGTGTAAATAGGAAAAAGACTTCTCTCAGTAAATATAGTCTAAGTGTATTTGTATGTATTCTTATAAAAGCATCTTACCCTCCTTGCCTTTTACTGCAGTGGGTTTTAAGGACTCCTCTTTGCTCAAACGGGAATATTTACTGATGGAGAGCATGCTGTTGCATTCTCTTCTGCTGTAACCCGAGGTAACGGTGCCTTTTCACATGTGAGACCAGCGTTTCCATATTCCTCATGCCAGGCTCTCCTCACTAATTTTATGATTATAATGAGGCAGTGGTGCACTAGTTAGCACAGATGACCTTCTAATTGAAAGACTGTAAATTCAATCTCCATCGTTGGGGACTGACAGAAATTTAAATAAATATAGCTCCTAAAACCCTTGTGCTGGCCTCCTAATGACCAGGGGCTCGAAGAGCGCAAGTCATTTGTCACAGGGGCCCTGCAGGCAACTTCGGGGTGTTAACTGCAGGAGTCATTAGATAGAGGTTGCCTTGCAAAACAAAGTGAGATGAGGGCCTTTTCCCTGGCTTGGATTCAGGCACCAGGCCTTGCTCTTTTGCAACAAGTTGCTTTTTTGTCAGAATGCTTCCTAAAACAGGAGTTAGAATACAGCTCCATTCTCAAACAGGACTCACGCAGACAAGACAAAGCTTATCTCCCAGGCCGCCCGCCCATGTCCACTGCCACTTACAGAGTTATTTGCAGTGAGCTCCCCAGGGCTGTGTTGGTGTTGACATCATCCCCTCGCTTGCTATATTCACTGTTGTTTCCACCCCCATGACCTTGGATAGCAATCCAATTCAGGTTTCCAGAATGAACTGCTCAGAGGATCAAGATGGGCGTGGGAATGGTCAGTCTGAGGAGGGCATCCGTGGGGCTGTACTGCTGGCGACATTTGCACCAAATAATTGAGCACTTGGCCTCAATATATTCCTGACCTTCCATTTTGACCTTAGTGTTGTGCGTATGTGTCTGTTATTGTGAGCCACCTTGAATCTCTTTTGGAAACAAGTTGCATATAATTTTTTAACTAACTCACTATTTGTTTTAAAATGGGTCTCTGGCCTTGGCAACAGCTACCTAAAATGGCCCCAAATGGCTGACAGTGCCTTAAAGCTGGTTATTGGGTTGTCAGCCTGGTGCATCTTTATCCTGAACATAGCACACAAACACAATGGAAATTTCCCATTGCCTTTAAAGTTTTGCATTCTGTATATTTGGTTGTTAGACAAATAGAGCAAGCTTTGCCGACTTCATTTTCATTCTTGGCAGCATGTTTTTATCATAAGGCAGATAGTCATTAATTTACAGAATCAACGCTGGGAACAGCTTTTGTGATCTCATATTAAATTTTCCCCTGAATCCGCCCCTTGGCAAAAATTACTCACATCGTTAAAAAATATTTAATTAGGCTGTAGTTTATACCCAGCTCACTGGGGAAATGTTGGAATTAATATGATTTGCATGAATTCTGTTTCTCTTTTTCTGTCAGAGATTAGTTTTGAATTCAGTTCAGAGGGTCGTTGACACTGCCAAGGACTCTCAATCGTGAAGGTCAATCAGGTAGCAAATACTTCCCCTGGGTAGGTTCCCTGAAAAGACATTTCAAAATTGCTTTTAATTATGGGTTACCTGAAAGGCCACTTGCTATTTTTATTTTCCCACAGATCTCTGAAATACTGCATGATTGGAAATTTTAGGTGAACCATTTTATTCCCAACTAAAACAGGCCTGTTATTGTGTAGAGGTGCATGTGATGAGCTGTGTGATACCCAAATAATTCTCCTAGCACCTCCTCTATTTCTGTTGGTTATTCACAAAGGGGAGAAGTCTCTTCATTTTGTACTGGGATATGGATAAAGGACTCTAGTATGACAGTCAGCCATGAGTAAATTTTCTTCATAGCAGTGCATCTGCTTGCTTAATTATCTCTCACAAGATAAGGTACAATGTTTAGCTATGCATTTTTTTGTTTTCTTCCATGGTTTAGGAAGAAAACCTTAGGGAATCCACAGTCCTATGCCACTTTTTTTTTTCTCAAAAGAAAATTTAATGGAATATTTAATTAATAATCTAATCAATCAATTAATCTCCGTTACATAAGTGTTGCAATCTAATTCTTCTTCACAGCTATATCAATAAAAGAAGTGAAATGGCTACCCACTTATCAGGATAATAGGAAACCGTTACAGACACAAAGGAAAACTGACATTGTATTAATTCTGCTATACTGGTCCTGAATACGCCAGTGTTAACAAAGTCTTCTTTGCATTTTAGACAAATTTCAGTTCACTCTCTAGGGCTATCGGGTAATCTTTTATGTCCTAACCTTTTCTAATGATGAAATAAAAAGCGATAGTTAGCTTTTCTGATTCCCAAAGGTTTGGGCTTTGCAGCTCTAAGTAAAGGTACATTCTGATAATAAAAGGTCATTTAAACTTTTCAGACATTATCTCTGTCTTTATTGTTGACTTTTAAGTTTAAAAAAAATATAAACCATATATTACCAAAATGTGTACAAACCACACCATGCTGCTGACTAGCTAACTGCTGGTGAATACATATTTATATTCCAAATGATTTATGTGGGGTTTCTATCAGCACTGCAAAGATGAGAGTCAGTATGACCCTCAATTCTAAAAATTGTGAGGTAAGTCACAGGAATGGATGGCAGGGATACCATTGAAATAACAGCCATTTTTGACAACAATGCTAATGAAGATCACAAACATGATCCAGATTATTTGAAAGTGTTCTAAATTGGTAGAATTTTTAAAATAAGAGAAGGGAGGAAGACTAGAACTTTCTGAGTATGCAAGGGCTGCCTCATTTAGTCCACAGAACACCTTGCAAGGTAGATACAATTACTCCACTTTTAAAGCTTGAGGAAGATAAAATTCAAAGAGTAGATAGACCATCTTTCTTACTCAGTCCCTACTTTTTGCACATGAGCATACAACCTAGAAGGAATAAATAAGCCCCACACAATAACACAGTGCGTTAGTCTTCTGAGACCGAATCTCCTAGCCACCTGCAGGGTACTCTCTCAACCTATCTCAGATAGGTTGAGAGAGTACCAAATGCATCCTGAGGCTAAAAAGAGGTATCCTATCTAAAAAAGAGGGAATACGCTAATTGACCATCACACCCTCAAGGAAGCACCCACAGCCACAAGATGGCGGCACCCAGTCCCCTCAGCCCCCCTGGTGTGGCAGGCACTTGGCATGTTCTGCATACCTGCCTCCAGAGTCCCCCAGTCCCCTCAGCCCCCCCAGCCACCCAGGCTGGCCCAAGGCACAGGCAAGCCTCAAATGTCGGCTGTCCAGCCACCCAGGGCCAGCCAGAGGACAACCAAACAACTGAACAAGCAGGCTGCATGGGGCACCCAGGCTGGCAGGGGGTAGTAAGAGGTGACCAGGCCAGCAGGGGTGAAGGGGGAAGTTGGGAGCAACCAGGTTGGGTAGTGAGGGTTGATTAGGCTGGTGGGAGAGGGGACCACCCCCCATGCACGAATTTTGTGCACCAGGCTTCTAGTTAAATATTTAAAATAGCATAGCTGTTTTCTCTAGACCTTTGTTCATTCATTTTGCATTATTTTTTTTTATAGCAAGTCAACTCAACTCTTTTGCTTTCGCCAGATAAAGCCAAGTGTGTATGTGGCTGTGTGAAATCTTTTACATAACAGAACAGATGCACACCCTGCCAACTAGTAGAAGGAAATACATATAGATACTTAATAGCACAGTCACAATATTCTTGTCTGAATATGTGAAAAATAAAGCATATGACTGACAGACAGAGAGAGGGCTATGTTTCTATTACTAGAAACTGTGCAAATGCCAGCAGAACCAGAAGCACTGACTCGGCCTTGAAAAAGGATGCAGGTAAACTCGGGAAGCCAGGAGAATCCTTTTTGTTGTTTGCCTTTGCTTTTTCCGGTACTTGCCTTTTTTGAAAAGCACAAAGCTATAAAGAGTCCCTATTTCATCCTCCTGTCTCTCCAAGGCAGCAGGCCTCAGCATTTCATCCCAAGGTCTCAAAGGGCCACGAGGATGAATAAAAATCATGGAATTTGCAACCAGTTTTTTTATCTATTTGAACATAAGTACTACTTCCTCTCACTTTCACTCCGAGAGGGACTGTCAGTAGAACAGTTCCTGAGAACAGAGTCTACATTCTGGGGCCACCAGTTTTCTCACATGATGGTTGTGTCCCAACTGTATTCCCAGGGACCCCCCTCCCTTGTCCCTATTTATTGCATTGGGCCGATAAGGCAAAAATAAGCATAGTGTCAAATTTCCACTGTTTTGTCAGACTATTTTCACAACTAGATGTACCAGAAGAGGATTGCAGCTAATTGTGAAAATACAAGACTAGCATTTGGGGAGATTTCTAAATAATTGCCAAAGGCTGTGGTAACCATGTTGCATGTATTGGTTTCTCTTATCAATTCTGATTCAGGGCAAAAGAGTACACAGGGTAGTAACAATTTTTGCTATTATTTGATTATACCTACCATCTATTAACTGCTTATTATATGCTAAGCACACTACTCATCTCAAGGACCCTAAGAGTTAGTAGTAAAATCTCCAGTTTGTAGCTGAGAAAATGATGGTTTTGAAAAGGTTTTAAATAACCTCTTATGGGTCACATAGAAATAGATATAGCAGGATTCAAACCTGGGCTTTCTAACTCCAAAGTCAAATTGCAGCCCTGCCTCCAATCAAAGCCATTTCTCACCCAAACAGAGCCCTGGACGTGAGGCAGAAGTGATTACTTGCCCTGACTGTGCATCTGGCACAGCTGTGGGTGCAGCAGGTCCTTGAATTCTGGATCTCTGGTCTTGCAGTGATCACAACACAGGATTCCCGGGAGGGGATTGGCTACATAAGAGCAAGCATATTTAGGTCATCAGTTTAATCAAATCAACAAATCCTTATTAAGCACAATGCTAGGTAGCTTGGGAACTGTAAAGATGAATAAGATATTATCCCAGACATCAAGAAGCCACATTCTAGAAGAGGATTTAATCTAAGTATTCAAATAGCTAAGTAGAAGAGTGTTGATTAAGTTCCTTTAGTCCTTGAACGGAGTCATTCCATTTCCTCTATAAGTATGACACTTTTAGACAGTAGTTGAAAAGCAGTTGTAGAAAAGTTTCCTTTTCCAGTACACATCAAATTGTTTTAAGAAATCGGGGGAAAGAATGAGGGAGTCAGTATGCAGGGGTGATACCTTCTGAAAACCCCAGTAGACCCAGAAACTGCAGATAATACTGAACCCTATACATACACTATTGTTTGCTATAATTACCTATGTTAAAGTTTAATTTATAAATTTGTCACAGTAAGAGATGAACCATACCAATAATAGAACAACTGTAACAATATACTGTGATGGAAGTTATATGAATGTTGTCTCTCCAGCTCTCAAAGCATCTTATTGTAGTGTTCTCTCCTTTTCAATTTAAGTCAGTGGTTCTCAACCTTCCTAATGCCATGACCCTTTAATACAGTTCCTCATGTTGTGGTGACCCCCAATCATAAAATTGTTTTCGTTGCTGCTTCATAACTGTGATTTTACTATTGTTAATGAACCCTAATGTAAACATCTGTGTTTTCCGATGGTCTTAGGTGACCCTGCTAGCAGTTCTCAACCTGTGGGTCATGACAGGTTGAGAACCACTGCTGTAGAGCCCGCCTAAAACCATTGGGGGCCAATATTAAATACAATAAGGGTTACTTGAACACAAGCCTTGTGATACTCTGACAGCAGAGTTGATAACCCAAACAGCTACCAAGTAACTAAAAGGCAGGCAATGCATACAGCTGGATACACTGGACAAAGGGATGGTTCACATCCCAGGCGGGTCAGAGCAGGAAGGTGGGGATCTCATCATATTATTCAGAATGGCAATATAAAACTTATGAATTATTTTATTTCTAGAATTTTCTATTCATTTTTTCAGACCACAATGACCATGAATAATCAAAACCACAGAAAGTGCAACCACAGATAAGCGGGAGATACTGTACATAATTCATCCATCTCCGTACTACACTATTCTGCTGCTTATGGCAATAGTAGTTCCCACAGATCTACTTTTCACATAAAATTATCCAACTGCACATTATGTAAAAAGATGTTACCTTTATGGTGTGAGTAGGAGGCTGCGGAATGCATCTCAGTCAGTGGACAGCATCCCGCTGCAGGTGAGGGGACTGGCTGTGGGATGTGCAGGAATGCAGACGTTCCCAGCCAAATGTACCTCTTACTCTCGGCACACACTTCTCAGGGCTCCTACAAATCTCAGGTATGGATTCTCTGCGATGCCAACCACACTACTTTCCTGTTTCTCAGCCCCAAACGGCAGAGCACCTAGGTGAGCTCCCTCTGTCAGTCTTTCCCTTACCTTAGGCTTCCGTTCTTACATAAACAGACATGGTAAAAATCGAAGGGAGTTTTATGTACCTCGGGCATTTTGGGGGTGTTTTCTAATTCATTCATCATCATCATAAGTAGCAGCGTTGTCTCTTCAAGGTAGCTAGTTAACAATAAAGGACAAAAAAGATATAGTGATCTGTCCACCCTCATTCTGAGAGTCAGTTCTGATAACTGGGAAGGGGTAAAAAACAACAACAGACTTTTGCTTCCCAGGCTAATGCTTTAGGAAACTGTTCATACTATGCCTTTTATATTAATAGTATCATCTTAACTTAATTGGTATTTCTGTTATTTTATTCTATTTTAAAAATCTGATTCCATATAGCCCTTGAGGTACCATAACTATAGGATGGCAATGAGTCCAGGACTGTGATCCCCACCCTACTTTTAACAACAAAATATTGCTTTTTAAGCTAAACCTTTTGAGAAACCAAAAGCAAAACACATGATAAGCTGCTCTAGTTGGAAAGTGGTAGTGTGATACCTTAGAGGTATCCCAGAGGTTCCTTAACCCGGACCCCGTGAGTGGATTCCAAGCTCCTGTGAATTCCTGCAAGCTGTCTGCAAGGCCAGGGAAAAGCTGGTGAAGAAGACCGTACTTCTCACCAGAGCCTCAGAAGGCCCATGATTGCAGGGAGATCTGTGGCAGCAGTCTTTCTGTTCAACACGAGACTCATCAGCATCCCCTACTTGCTGTGGTTTACTAATGTGCTTCTGAATTAAATCCCAATGTTGTGTTGAGTTTCTAATGGCTTCCTAGGAGGTCAGGATTAATAGTCCATGCATGGGCTTCTGTTAATGAATGGATAAGCAGAGTGGATAAGCCACCATACTGCTCTGGCACCTCAAACACTTACCAAACCCTTACAAATCAGCATATTTCTCAATAAAATTATGCCATTTGTTTATTCCCTTTCTCATTTATTCATTCAATTACTACATACAGAACACTTACCATGTACCAGTGGTTGGGCCAGTGAATTAGACAGATATGGTTTCTGCCCTCAGGAAGCTTAGAGTCTAATGCATTAAATACTGTTACACTCACTGATCATTCAGTATATACCATAAGCTTTGTTTGGCACATTGCCAGCATTATCTCATAAAATTTTGATAACACTAAAGTTAGCAATCATTATTTTCTTTACTTTTATAGTTAAGGAGATAGCAAAGTAAACTTGCTCAAGGTGGGTAATGGTTTAGATCTCAGGCCATCTGCCCCTCGCTAAATCTACATTCATAATCAATACTCTCTGTTAGCAGCGTGTAAAGTAAATATTGGAAAACCGTTTGGAACATAGCCTACTTTGCCTATACTATTAATCATAAAACTGGGCCCAGCTTTCCTGACTACCTGATGAAATCCTTCTAGTTCAAGAAATATACCATGCATTTCAGGCTATCCTGGGAGGTGCCTTTTTAAATTTTCAACATAAAGTACATATGTTCATCAGTTTAAAGTACAGGACCTCATTTCTAAATGATGTGATTAAAACTAGAACAAGAGACTTAATATTAATTGTGAACAGTCACCCATAGCCATCAGAAAGTGTGCAAAGGCTGGCTGTAAACTCAACCAATAGGTTACCAGGAAACACATCTTCAACAATCTTTCATCTAAAAAAAAAAAAATAGCATTAGATGATAATGACCCATTAGCAACTTGAAATTGCGATTATCTAGCTTTCTTTTTTCATCCATAGTTATGTAGGGTGATTGAGAAAATAGAATAGATGCTGGAAAAATCAAAGGTAGAAATAATAAGACTTCCAAGGTATAAAGGAACCAAGTGAATGTCACCAAAATGGAAATCCTGAGCTTTTTGTGTGGGGATTTGAGATCACCCAGCTCTTCCCAGGGCAGCCCTCATGAAACTCAGGTAGGAGTTGGGTCGTTTCACATGAAAAAAAAAAGGTATGTAAATGATATGCAAACGTACAAGAGGGCGAACCTTTCTGGCCTGGAGGCTAGGAGGCAAATGTTAAAGTAAAAGGGGTGTGTTGGGGGGTGGGGGTGTGCAGCGGGAGGATAAATACCTGGGTGCTAACTGAAGTGGATGTAGTTTGCCCATTACTTCAGTGATGCCAAATGGGCAAGCTAGGGAAACACAGTGTTCTAGGATGAAGCCTCTGGTCCTCATTTAAAAGAATGGTGTTGAGCTTATGAGCCTCTAGCAATTAAGTCTGCCAGGTGCAAACCATCTCCATGGACCCATTCTCCAGCTCCTATTTGTCACAACTCACTCAGATACACAAGAACTGTTACCTTTGAGGCTTTGTTGTTCTTTTATGGCTAAAGAAACAGCTTTGAGTCTTCACCAAAGTGGCCCCTGAAATCTTTGATTCATCCTTGTTTTGATTTTGTTTTGTATTTGGTATTCCTCTTGGTATAAAGAGCATGAAAAATTCAGTTTGCAAAAGGATTTAATCAACAGTAAATGTTTTGAATCAGATTAAAACACAAATACTTTAAGAGCTATGTATTTATTCTCTCCTGCTGGGTGCAGTCATTTTATCTTGCTTCTGAAGGGCAGTGCAAAGCCATGAATGCTCTAATGAATTCCTTGCAATGGGCAGGGATGTTAATGGTTAATAATGATGAATGTTTATTTTAAAAATCCTAGGTTCTTCCTCAAAATGTGCCCGCTTCTCCTTGACACATCAAAAATGAGAAATCATCTACAAGACTATTTTATTTATCTGTGTTTTCTGGACAGCGTATTTACATACTCAAGAAGGCAATCAATATAAGCAAGCCTAGGTCTTCCAAGAATCCTTAATTATACGTCAAAGAATGCATATGTATTCACATGTAATACTTGTGTTTCTGCAGTGTCCCCCCCAACCACCCTTTTGAGTTGACATGTGCTAAGGCTCTTTGAAAGCAGTAAAATCAAGAGTATAACAGGCAAATGCACAATGAGTTGCTAAATGTGCTGGCAAAATAAAAAAAAATTAAAATTAAAGCTTCAGTCAGTATGATCAGTAAGAGAAAAAAAAAGAAAAGAAAAGAAAAGAAAAAGACAGCCGGCAAACTGTCTATCATGTGATGAAATTTGACAGTAGGGATTATGGCTTTGATGGACCAGAACAGCTAATAGAAGAAGCTGACATTTTTGAAACCCTGCTAATTAAGGGTTCCTTCCTTAATATTAAAATAAAGTCTTTGTCTGGGTTTTATGGTTGGAGAATCAGGTGTTTTCATTAATATATGCCAGTCAGTCTTAATAAGCTTGGAGGGCAGAGGAAGTTATTATTGAGTGACCTTCTACAAAATAAGCATGTTGCTAAGGGCTCTAACCCTGCCCTGTTCAGACTGATGAATCTCATTTCTAATGCAAAAGCTTCACAAGAAATCCAAGTATTCTCTGTGCAATCACAGAAAATAATCCTTGTGTCTCTTGTAATGTCCAGAATTGCCACTTACTACACTACTACTGTACAATGAATATTACAATACATATTATTTTTCTAGCACAATTGTCTACATTTCTGAATTGCCCAGAATAGAAAAACTTATTGTGAGACACTTGTATTGAAAAGTCAGCTCATTTTAATACTTTTCAAATAGTCATCTACTCTGTTCATGAATTATAATGCTCATAATACATTTGACAATACCAGCTTTGAAAAGAAGATATGTCTATATTATTACATATTCATTTTCAAATAGATTTCAAACAGATTTTAAACCATTCATTGAAATTCATTGAAATGATAAATTCACAGTTGGATTTTGATTGACTCTTAATCCAATTTTACTTTCGATAAGTTTTCAGCCACCCCCAACCTTTCTTAACCAATATATTTCTTATTTTATTGGTTTTTAAAGCAAAATTGATGGGATATGATAAAACTTGAAAGTCTTGATAACTACATGGAATGCTTATCAAATGAATTGATAAATTAGTTAAAATCAGTAAGGCACCACACTACTAAGTTCTAAGGCCTCAGAGCTCATCTTATGAAAGTCATGTTTATAGTAGCTGACTGTTGGTTCACAGCTTAGAGCAGAACTTTGAAAGAGTCTTTCAGTTACTGAGCTGTACTATCATCTCCAGATGACAAGTGCAGATCACCAAGGCATTTGGTGTAGGGATAAAACATTAACACCTTGATGTTTTGTGTTGCTCAACCCTAACTAGCTGCTGTTCAGCTTGAGTTCTTGCTGCCTGTGCTCAAAGAATTAGCTGGGTAATACTTCTGTTGCTGGCTACGTAGTCAGGTAAAAAAAAGCAGCAAACCTATTAGAATATTTTTGAAGGAGGGAGCTAAATTAAAATTTGCAAAGAGCAGCATCATGAGTTTTGTGTTCACCCATGGGATACCAAAAACCATCAACCATAAATAGCTGATAAGATTGTCCCAGATATGGGAACAAATGAGATGAGAATCTTGGACCTAGGGCTTCAATATGTGGGGCAAGAAGTTAACTCTTAAGTGTGGCAATTATTTCAACCTACATCTATGGGAGGCAATTGTCTTTGAGATACAGACTTGAGAAGACAAAATATGACATTTCTTATAAGTGATTTATTGAAGCTGTTCTTCAGTATTTTAAACAGAAAAAAATTGTTAATGAATACTAGCCTAAATCCATCTCCTTCAGGCCAAAATCAATCACCTAGTCTTTATTGAGCCTCTACCTAATGCTTTTCCAATGTCCTGGGTTTAACCCCAATGTAGGGTAGCACACCACCCTGCCCTTATAAGTCCCAGGGTAGTTGGAACGCTACTGTGCCTTCAGATTGCTCCCATCTTTTCATCAAAGCCCCCCATCCTTTCTCATGCTTTGTGTGGAACCTGCACTGAGTTCCTCTCCTAAACTCTTGGTGCACAGCCACCTCCAGATTCATCCACATCAGTGCTACTCAAAGTATGGATCTTGGGCCAGCAATGTCAGTTTCACCAAGGAACTTCTTAAAAATATAAAATCTCAGGCTCTACCCCACAGCCATGAATCCAGAATCTCTGGGAACCCATGACTCTACATTTTAAGGAAGTTCCCAAGGACTCTTGAGAAATTTGAGAGGGAGTCATCTAGAATGCCCCTATCACAAATTAATAATAAATTACACTGTGCTGTCATATACTTTTGTCATATTGTTTAGCTTGTGTTTGTCTTATCTCTCCAAAATGGATTCATGTAAGCTCTTGAGGGGTAGATGCTGAGTTTTAATGTTTCGTTTTACTCCCATAATCCAAATTCATTATCTCGAAGACAACAAATGATTGATAAATATTTTATTAACTAAAACCTTTTAATTAATTATAGATTAAATCTAAAAATTCAGTCCTTTTAGTCTAAAGACATTCCTCTATTTCTCTTATACTTTGTTTATTCTCTTATACTTCTTCCCTTTAATATCATCTTCATAGTGTTTTAATATTTTATGTTCTATTCCAAGAATTCTGTGGTTTTACATCAGCATTGTCCAGTAGAAATATATTACCAATAAAATGTGTAATTTTAAATTTTCTAGTAGCCACATTTAAGAAAGTAAAAACAAATAAGAGATTAATTATCTATAATCATAAAAGTGTAACATGCAAATTGACCAAATGACCAAACAGCAGATCGACAGTCTAAAGACCATGCTATGACACATACTGACGCCAGGCATTCACCCCATGATCACCCAGCAGAGGGAGGCCCAGGTTACCCTCTGCAGGGCAGTCGATGCGAGGGCTCCACAATCGATCACCCCAAAAGGGAGGCTCAGGCTACCCAGCCAGTAGCACTGAGTAAATGGGTAGGACCTCCCTCTGTGGAGCCCAGGCCAGCCAAGCAATTGCACCACATGCCTGTCACCCAGAGAGGGAAGCAACCAGTGGGGGAGGAAGGGGGACGATGCTGCACAGATGGCAAGCTGTGGCAGCGATGGGGGTAGGGCCAGCTGCTAGCAGTCAGGAGAAGGAAAGCCCCAATAGGTGCTGATCACTGGCCAGGCCTAGGGACCCTACCCAAGGGATCCTGGATTGCAAGAGGGCACAAGCCGAGCTGAGGGATACCCCAACTCTCACCCATGCATGAATTTTGTGCACCAGGCCTCTAGTAATAATATAATACAGTCTATTGATTCTAACATCAAAAGTATTATTTTAATATGTAATCAAAATAAAATATAAGACATTTTTCTTTCTTTTAATTTTGTACAAAATCTGAAACCTGGTGTTATTTTACAGTTATAGCATGTTCTAATTCAGATTAACTCCATTCCAAGTACTCAAGGAGCCCACATGGTTAGACCATAATGAATACCGGTAACACTGCTCTAGAGAATATTCATAGGTAAAGTGCAAGGAGGTCTGAAATCCCTGAAAGAAAATGCCAAATTATATACACCTATCAGAGCATTTTTCAGGTGATAAAGAATACAGAATTTATCTGATTCCCACAAGAGCTTGCTCCCCTCACCACCACCAGATTCCCTCTCCACATATCTTACTAGTAAAAACCACCATGCTGTTTTTAGCTCTGGAATGACTCATTTTTTTTTTACTGATTTTCTCGACTTGCCAGTTCTATTTACATTCCCTGTTCTAACAAGACTAACTGAAGTCTGTTATTAAACAGTTGTGAATTTAACTTATTCCTTTAAAATAGCACCTAGAGAGTGCTCAGGGTATTGATTTGTTTCATAGAATATAACCTCAAATACTATCACAGTTAGTAGTTACAAAAGCCAAAATAAAATTGCAGGGTATTAGACCTTTTTCTTATGATAATTCACTAGGAATAAATTACCACTAGCCCAGCTGTCATGGCTCAGTGGTTGAGCATTGACCTATGAACCAAGAAGTCATGGTTCGATTCCCCATCACTGTCCAGGCACATGCCCGGGTTACTGGTCGATTCCCAATGGGAGGGGGGTGGGGCATGCAGGAGGCAGCTGATCAATGATTCTTTCTCATCATTGATGTTTCTGTCTTTCCCTCTCCCTTCCTTTCTGAAATCAATAAAAATATTTTATTTAAATTATCACTAGACCATCAGGCTCCAGGAAGTTCCCAAGATGTGCTAAAACATATCAGCAGGGAAGGTTCTAGAAGGGCCAGTAATTGATCTCAGCACAGAAAATTTTATCCTTCCTTATTCTTTTCATTGGGTTTTAACTCCCAGTTTAATTTCTTGACATAGGATAACCACTCACTTTCTACAATGACTAAAATAGTTTTGTACACCTTGTGACTTTCTTGGATGGAATTTTTCAAGACCCCTCACAGAGACATAGAGGAGGAGAACCAGCTGTTTCAAATAAATATCTGTGGTGTTGACAGTGCTTCAATCTAAGAACGCAAGAGATCAGTTGAGCAGGATCCTCTTTTTGTTTCACTTTCTTTAAAACAGAAAGATCTTTGAGGTACATAGCCAAATTATTTTTGTTGAGCCTTTCTGGTTTTGTTATTTTTTTGTTTAATTCTCAAAGACATCAACTTAAACATTTTGATGTAGCTCCTGGTGACAGCTGATGTTTTTAATCTTCCATCATAGAGTGGCCCCATTAAAAACAATCAGGAATGATTAATTGCACTATGTGTGTGCATTTTATTATTATTTGTGTGAAACATTACTATATAAGTACATTAAATATATCCAGTGTTTTAGTTTCACTGTGACTAGAATAATATTAAATACCCTGTATAACTTTCAAAAAAAATGGAAAAGTCAACACCACAATTATTATTGTTTTCCTTATCCATTTACCTTCCTTTAAAATAAAAGGGCTGTTCAGAATGGGGAAAGATTTAAATTTCAGTATTAATTTATAAGTATTTTCCACTTTTTTCCCCCAAAAAATAGGAAAGAAGATAAGATTTACTATGAGAATAACAAAAATTGCAATACACTGAAGTCATGCTATGCATAACATGAATCCCAATGTGTATCTAGACTTAAATGGCAAATATTGAACCATGTAAAATTTGAAGATAATGGATTAACTATGCCAATATCAAGTATTTGATGTTGATTGGTTTCCTTACCACCAAGGTAATGAGGAAGCTTTGAGAGTGACATCTTACTATTCATTTGATCTTCAGAGAAGAGAGATTCACTTAGGTAGTTTTAAGATTGTTAATGCTTATTTCTTGGCATTATTTCATGTTTTACTATGACATACCCTTCAATTGTGCCCGTTTCTCCTTTCCAGTACTGTGATAAACATTAAAAATGTTTGCCTTTTCTGCCTTAAAACTTCAAAACTATAGGAACTTTGTAAATAAAGCAAGGCTTTAAGATTTCTTGATTTAGTCACTTTCACAAATCTCTGGGCTCATTCTTATGATGTAAGATCCCTCAATATCACAGCACTCCTTAGGTGCTTCTTTTAACTAGTACTTCTTCATTATGGGAAAGTGATAGTGACATACCGAAACTATTCTAAAACCGCTTCTTCCCTGGTATGGGATGTGGAAGTAATACCTGAACTATGATTACAAGAAAAAATGAAATACAGTCTCTTAAATGGAAAAAAATGTGGGAGACCTTAAAGTCTGGATCTGTTTTATACATACATTTCTAGAAGTATTTAAATATGCTGAATTGGAATCTGATTCTCTGTAATGACCTATTTAACACTTTTGAATATTTAGTAATCAGTATTGGTTATTGATTGATCAATTCACTATTGGGAAATGATAGTCATAAAGGCAGACATGCCATTCCAAATAACTGTGCCTAGGTTTGAATCAATATCTGCAATTGGTTCCTTATTTCCTCTTTTTTTTTTTTTTCATTACTGCAACAGCTTGCCTTTTTCTTTTTCCTGTCTGGGAACTAAGAAATCCACTGGAATTATCTTCTGACACTCCTTAATCAAAGTTCAGAACTGGCTATGCAGCATTCTCTTCGGATACACTGGTTGTAAATTCTCAAATCAGACTTTCCAGGGTTCAGAGAAAAGTAGCTAAAAATAAAAACAAAAAACAACGCATAAAAGAAAAGTACTTGGCCTTACTGATTCCTCAGGGACTCAAAATGTTATTTCTGAAGGTAAAATAAGCACACAATATGTTATCTTTTAGCTCAAATTCTTCTAAGGGAGGCTGTGTTAGCATATCTGCTCTTGAGTGTGGATTGGTTTTCTTATTTGATGACACTGAAAGGATTTTTCATTCTACCTCATCGCTCTGATACAGAGCCTTCCTTCCCGCTTGTTCTACTAATTTATACATGTTTTTCTGTAACAGACCCAATGCTTTTATGCGCTTTTCTTCAGATAAGTCAGCAGATACATAGAATGAGACAGAGCAGTAAAGAACATCAAGTTTCTGTCAAAACAGTTCATAAATATTCAGGAGAGTTCTGCAATATGGAGGAAGTTATGAAGATGGTATTAAGATACCA
>PVJN01019515.1:0-37277 GCA_004026805.1 Lasiurus borealis | reverse complement strand
CATAAATTTAGAATTGCACTCTGTTATTTTGATGGTTATATATTAACCATGTCCTGAAAGTTTTATGATTTCATACTCAGCCTGGTTGTAAATCAGGCCGGTTCCATATGGAAGGCATAGGGGTCTGGCTTGGGTGTTTTATGGCTCTGTTCCGAGGGTAACGGCTGGCTGGCTGAATATGTGAGGGAGGTAAACTTACAGTGTGTTTGGGTAAATACCTGAAGTAGGAGAGCATTAAAGGCACGGTCCAGAAATTTCAAATTAGACAACTCATCGCAACCAGACACCTGGGCAGGGATAATCAGGCTACGGCACGGTGTCACACATTGGCAGTCTTTGATATTAGTGCCATTGCTGGCACACGGGGGTCTTGACCTCTTACAAGTTCACGGTGCTCACTCTGTGGTGAACGATGCTGATCCATGCAGCCTCACCTGGGCTAGATGTAAAAGGAGTGGCCTCATTAAGAGAGAAATGGAGAACTGTTTAACGCTGTTACTGAATCTGAGACAGACATGTTATGACATTAAAAACAATAAGGATAGATCACTGGAAGAGATTAATAGTCTGAGAGAACAACTTACTTAGGTAGAAAACAGATAGAAATGAATTAATAATGATCATCAGAGCCAGTAAGTATTTTAAAAGCCAGGGTAAATCCTTTGGTAAAACAAGATGCCAGAGTGATGTCAGATACAGTCGTAAGAATTTATTATGCATAAATGGTGTTCCTTAGTTAAGTTTCAGAAATGTCTGAAAGTTGACCCCACACGATGCTTTTCACTGATCCCTTTACAAGGAAGAAATGTGATCACTGGGGATTACTTTTTACCACCTAGATTTGCATGTAAGGTTAGACACTATTGTCACATTGGGAGTGTGGTGTATATTTATTTAATCCTCAGTTCTGTTGTAAGTGGTGGACACTTGACAGGGTCTTAACTACTCATATTTTTAGGGTATTTTGTCAGAAGTTGAAGTCACTTTTTTATTTTCAATGACATATTTTCAGACTCTGCGCTCATCTCCCCAAGTTGAACAGGCAGCATCTTAAACTATGACTAACTAACTGACAGGCATTATAAAACATTTCCAAAGGAGTTATATTCAGGGTCGGGCCAAAAGCTGGATCCAATTTGCTTTACCAACACTTAGTAGAGACGTAACAGCCATTGTTTTCTTCAAACCGTTGGGAATACCAATTGCCCAGGATTTCAATTTTGTCTACACAGTATTTCCCTGACTTCTGATTCAAGGAACAAACAGAGTCAAAAAGTATTCCATATTTTCTTTCATTACTTCCAGGAGTGGTAAGAGACACTCTCAATAGGACAAAAAGTCTGACCTTGCACCCAAATCTAAGAGGTAGAAAGTAATCTCCAGTAATATTTTTTTTCTTACTGAAATGGTATCAATAAAAAGCTTTGGATGGGGCCATCTTTCAGTAACCTTTCAAATATTTCTGAATTAAGAGAAAACACACACACACACACACACACACACACACACACACACACATTTTATTTGCAAAGGTTGCATTTGGCTCACAAGATTGACACCGCACCAGTGGCTCTCAAACTTGAATTTGGGAATCACCTGGAAACTTACACTCAGATCACTCCCCTCTCCCATAGCCTACCCCCATTTTCTTATTCAGGAGCTGTGTGGTAGCGCTTGGAAATTTGTCTATCTAACAAGTCCTCTGGTGACATCAGTGACAAACCCGAAGAGGCTGATCTGGTCTGGGATTGCACTTGGAGAATCATTGCCAAAAACATGTCCCGGCTACGCCCACTCCGTTCTCTGTGAGACTTTTGTAAAACAAAGTGTGGTCCGGGAGTAAGACCTACGGGGACTCTAAATACTCACTGAACCGAAGAGAATCAGGTCACCTGTGAGAGGGAAATGAAATTTCCCTCGAGCTTCCAGGTGAACCTTCAAATCCCACTGCACGCAATTTGGAAGCTAGAGATTTATGAACCAATCAAGGGCTCAGAAAGCATTTCTTGGTCAGTCTTCTGAGAATGCATGGTAGAGGAAATATTCACACTTAAGCAATAAATGCTTTTCTGGTTTTCTAGTTCTATATTTTATCTATTACCACACATATGTATGATTTGATAGGGATGCTTTTAAATGTGAACATATTATTATAAATATATAGATATTGTAAGAACTGAGAGATTAAAAAGTTAACTCCTCATGGTTTACAGTGCATTCTACAATTGAAGATTATTCTTGCTCAAATTTTGTGAGCTTTGGTATACGATTTAGCATAATTATAGGGAGAGTTGATATAGTCGAGGTTATTTTATAACTTTTACTTTTTAAAAATATATGTATATATATTTTTATTTATTTCAGAGAGGAAGAGAGAAGAAAGAAACATCAATGATGAGAGAGAATCATTGATCTGTTGCCTCCTGCATGCCCCCTACTGGAGACTGAGCCAGCAGCACCAATATGTGCCTGACTGGGAATCAAACCATGACCTTCTGGTTTATAGGATGACATACCGACTCGGCTAACTTTGACTTCTTATAATCTCTTACACCATGAGCTAAGTCATGTCAAGCTAAATAATTCAGTTGTCTCTCATTACTCACAATGGCATAATCAATATTGTAGCTTTTGAAAACTGATTATTTAGATCAGGTTCTTGGTCCTTCTCTTTTAGTTAAAGACTCACTGTGCTCTAGAGAGATTCAACTTCTGTTTGTGTTGTATCATGAAAAGCCAAAAAAATACCTTCTCAAATGTTATGTGTTTCTGGTAGCAAAAGAATTAATAACTGATCTATTAATTCTAAAACTGATTCCCTAGATCAGTGGTTATCAACCTTCCTAATGCCGTGACCCTTTAATATAGTTCCTCATGTGGTGGTAACCCCCAACTATAAAATTATTTTCGTTGCTACTTCATCACTGTCATTGTGCTACTGTTAATGAATCGAAATGTAAATATCTGATAGGCAGGATGTCTTAGGTGACCCTGGTGAAAGGGTTGTTCGACCCCCAAAGGGGTCACGGCCCACAGGTTGAGAACCACTGCCCTAGATGATAAGAAACACTCACATTTATAGAAGTATTCATTCACACATGCCAAAGTATAATTTATTTCCAAAATTTCCTGCAGTTGGGATTACTTACATCATCATGCTCTCTTATTTTCTCTCAGCATCAGAAAGTTTAACTAACTTGCCCGACATCACAGAGCATCAAATGGATTCCAATCTGGAATCCATCTCATAATTCCACTTCCCAAAATTGACTAAATCAGCTCCTCTTATCATGGAATTTATACTTTAAAGACTTATTCTGTGGGCTCAATATTTAAGACCAAAGAACACATGTCCAACATTGGGTTTCCAATGAGGGATTATGTGAATGTGGTTGGAGGCAGACAGGCCAAGTCTCCATTTAGACATACACACATGGCTGCCTATTTTGATAGCATGTTCTTTCTTTTTCTGTCTTTTATTTTAATATATTTTATTGATTTTCTATAGAGTGGAAGGAAAAGGGATAGAAAGTCAGAAACATCGATGAGAGAGAAACATCGATCAGCCGCCTCCTGCACGCCCCACACTGGATATGTGCCTGTAAGCAAGGTACATGCCCCCGACCGGAATCGAACCTGGGACCTTTCAGTCCGCAGGCCGAGGCTCTATCCACTGAGCCAAACCGGTCTCGGCAGCATGTTCTTTCTAATACCAAATCTGAGGCACTGCAGAAGACATCCAAATACATAATATCCAAATCAAATGAACTCTTGGCTGAGGACCCAGAGACACTGTAAATTCCTTCTGTGCCCATGGCCAAACCTCTGAGTGAAACAAGGAAGAGTAACAGGGGAGTTGCCTTGCCCCCCGGGCCCGTTTTAGAACTGGTTTCAACCCGTGTTGTGCATATCAAAGCGGCTGTCATTTCCTCTGATCTTCCAACACACTGTGAACCCCAATGGGGAGAGAGAATGTCTGGCAAATCAGGGACTGTTCACTTAACCCCCGCCCCTCTTTCAACACAAAAGCTGCATTCCCTGTGACTGTTTACTTCTTATTTGGAAGCCAGGCTAATTTTTTTTTTTTTTTAATTGAGTTGCAGGGAGTCTTGATATGATGAAGACACCGCAAAGAAGAGTTTCGTGTCTATACCGCAAAATGGAATAAATCAATTCATCGAGCATATGGCTTATTAGGCTTAAAGAGCCCTTTCCAAGATGATTTTGAGTGCCATATTTTGAAAGATAAGGTAGTGGGTTGTTGTTTTGGGATATTTGCCTTCATAAAGAGGGGCCATCTGGCCCAGTGAGTGAGGAGAGTGGAAGGCTTTGATTGCTATTTTGCTAATCAAGATTTATTCTAATATATTTCCCTGTACTGATTAAAGACTCAACATCGCATCTTGGAGATGTTGGCTGGTTATATAACTGAAAGAATTCCATGCTGCCCACAAATATGTCTATACACTAAGTGCTGAAAATGTAGGAATTTTTATTTTTTTTTTTGATGAGAGAGAGAAATCATGCTAAAGCAACATAGGTATATCATAATGAAATCACAGAATCTATACTTTAACTGCTGTATGACATTTACATTTCATTAGGTGGTTTGGCTCCTTCAAGTGATATTTTGATCATTTCCTTATGACCTAACAAAAGCCAAGAAATTTCTAAAGTAAATTCCACTATGAAATACCATAATCAAATGTTAGAGATTTCCATGAAGGATCACGCGTACAACTGGTATTTCCCTAATTATCCATGTGCTTAAAAAATTAGTTGAATAAAAATGGCGTAAGTACATTTAAACTACCATTATGCTTACGATTTACTTAAATATGTTTTCTCTACATAAAGGAATTATATCCTAGTTATTTAACAAATAGGAAAAATAGAACCACACGCATAAAATCATCCGCATCCTATGGTGTATGTGAGCCACTATTAGTATTTGCAGCACATGCTTCTAGCTTGCTTTCTCTGTGAGTAGCTTAATTGGTTCGACAATGTGCATGCCATTTCTCGACTGCTTATTAACTTCACAATAGATGGGCGAGCACTTCCCTACGTTATTAAAATTTCACAATTACCTTTGAAATTGCCCCTGCAGGATATTGAAGTTTTTTTATTTTTATTCTGTTTTTGCAACTTTTCTGTAAGTTTGTCCACTTTGTTCGCATATTCTCATCTCATTTTCTTGACACTAAAAGTCAAGAGACAACAAATTCCTTTGGGCGATCCACATCTCTCCTCGCCACACACAAATGTTAGCTACTCCTTGTAATGAGAATACACAATTAAAAAAAAAAAACAGAATTGGTTGGTGAATTATCCTTATAGCTATTTCTTTTCAAATGATGATAGGTAGACTTGAGTTCATTTTTGCAAATAGCATGGACCAAATGACCTTTGAGTAAAGTTGTCTTTCAAGATATTCAGTGAACTTGAATATTCTATTCCATTCCATGACCTCATTGCATTAAGTGATAGTGCACCCTACCAAATACTGCATATGTGTTTATTTTTTAAGAATGATATATTCATTAGAATTTTGAAAAAAAATACACTCAAATTGTGTAGGTCTAGAATCCTATTTCTTGACTGATACCTGGCCCCAAAGTAAGTGCTTGAGCACATCTCTAACACACTCAATAAGCTCGCTATTATTAACTAAAGACTGCATTTCAAGTACATTATGGCATCACTTGAAGTAATAGCAACTGAAATGCACCTACTTAATGGAATCGATCTCTGCTAAAGACTGCAATAAAGTATGATCAGAAGTCACTTATTGAACTTTATTCTCCATGATATAATAAAAAGTCGCATGTCAGGAATAAAAATGTCACTTGTCACCTGAATCTCTGGCACCTCAGAAATTTTATCAAGGAGCGGGGCATCCCGTGAGATATACAATGAAAGTAAGAATTTTGGGGTCTGTTAAAGCTTCTGGCCCAAAGACCCCGAGTTCCTTCAATACTCAGATTCAAACCCTGAAGTGCGTCATACATAGAGAGAGAGATGGTCTTAAGAGCAATATTTATTGCATTTCTTTTTCCAAGTGAACCCCTGGGCACCTCTACTTTCAAGATTCCCTGCAACTTTGAGAGCTGAAATGATATGAGAGGTGATACTTGGGTGAAGACTAACCTATTTTCTCTATTGTGTTTCTCCAGCTTTTTCTCCTGTATGTTTGGATTTCATGGTAAACTGGTTAGATTTGATGAGTTTAAGTGTAACAGGGAGTCACGATGGGCCACAATGAAATTAAGGGGATGCAACCGAGTTTGGGTATTTCTCCAGAAAAAGAATGAGGGTTTGGTGAAGACTCATTCTTCGTAGGAACTTCCAAACACTGAAATGACCAGAGTGTAAGCCCTTTCACACTTGTTTCACTCTTTGTTCCTCAGTGTTCAATGGGGAAATGTTTTCTTTCTAAAACAGCGGTTCTCAATCTGTGGGTCGCGACCCCTTTGGGGGGGTTGGACAACCCTTTTGCAGGGGTCGCCTAAGACCATCGGAAAATGCAGATATTTACATCACGTTGCATAACAGTAGCAACATGTCATGGTTGGGGGTCACCACCACATGAGGAACTGTATGCAAGGGTCGCGGCCTTAGGAAGGTTGAGAACCACTGCTCTAAAAGGAAGGTTCCTGGAAGTGAAAGATGAAAATAAATAGCTTTGGGCTGATTCCTGCTTCCTCATGCCTTTTGTTCTTCCTACAATGGATTTTCCTTCATTACATTTAACGAAGTCAAATATTAAGAGATGTCATCCCTTTTTTAAAAATGTATTGATTTTTGTTCTAATTTTTGTTCTAGATGAAAACGATCATCTAGAAAAAAACAGATGCTAACGTGAAGGTAGAAAACAACAACAATAAAACAACTAGAGCGAGGTACCTCTCCTTTAATTAGTAAACGAGTTCTAGTTCTTGACAGTCCCTGCCACTGGGAGATATGCCCAGCCTTTGAGTTAGCTATCTGGCTTCTACAGACACTGGAATGTGAGATCACTGTTTTCAAGTAACCTGTATTTCTTCTTAAAAATATATATATATATATTTTATTGATTTTTTTACAGAGAGGAAGGGAGAGGGATAGAGAGTCAGAAACACCCATGAGAGACATTGATCAGTCGCCTCCTGCACGCCCCCTATTGGAGATGTGCCTGCAACTAAGGTACATGTCCCTGACCGGAATCGAACTCAGGACCCCTCAGTCTGCAGGCCAACGCTTTATCCACTGAGTCAAACCGGTTTCGGCAACCTGTATTTCTTTAACCAGTCATC
Organism: Lasiurus borealis; assembly: GCA_004026805.1. Classification (NCBI taxonomy): domain Eukaryota; kingdom Metazoa; phylum Chordata; class Mammalia; order Chiroptera; family Vespertilionidae; genus Lasiurus; species Lasiurus borealis. The sequence continues at coordinate 29,982 of PVJN01019515.1, read as the reverse complement.
ACCAACCAGCACTGCCACGGTCATCCTCCAACACAATGACAACGATTCCAGGAACACAGATGAACTTGACTTTCCCAAAAGCTAGTGAAAGCAGTGGCATTTTTCAAGTCCATATGGAATTAACCTATCCTCATCTGTTTTGTTTGCTTATTTACACTCAGTGTGTTTTCTCAAATGAGTTGCTGGTGGGTGTTTTCCTTGCAATGTTTAATTAATATTGTAAACAAACACCTTATTTTTCATTTAATTATTAATCAGGAATGACTTTTACCCTGGCTGCATTCTGTCCACTTCCAAGTGGCCATGCGGCTCAGGGGCCCAGCAATTAAAGGGACAATACTGCACTACACACAAGGCAAAGTAAAAAATCTGAATTAGGAGGTCATTTCAAGTCCAGAGGCACAAGAGGTAACGGGATGCAGAAAATGTATTACAGAACTAAAATTCAGAAGTGTCTGGCCCACATGGTGTGGCTCAGTGGTTGAGCATCAACCCATGAACCAGAAGGTTATGGTTCAATTCCCAGTCAGGGCACATGCCCGGGTTCTGGTCTCAATCCCCAGAAGATGGCATGCAAGAGGCAGCTGATGTATGAGACTCTCTCTCATCATTGATGCTTCTATCTCTCTCTCCCTCTCCCTTCCTCTCTGAAATCAATAAAAATATATTTAAAAAGATAAACAATAAATCAGAAGTATCTAGGTTCAAATCTTGCTATAATATTTTCTGTGTGATCTTCGGACCTTTTCCTTATATGACAGTCAGTTTCCTCCTCTGTAAAATACTTTTTGCTCAGTTTTGTGAACATAAAAAAAAAGAATACTGTGTTCATTATAAACTAAGATATTTTGTGAACTATACATCAAAGGATACTATTGAGGGTAATAATTCTAAAAAATTCAACTGATGGAGCAAGGATATTGGTTTCCTGCTAATAGACTCATTCACCTGTTATTTTTCAAGGATCTGACCAAGCCCTGAAATATTCCATGTACTCTACTTCAGCACATACAACTAAGCATGCCAATTCAAAAAGAAAAAAAATAACGGAGTTCTTTAAGCCCATTGATAATACTTACTTCCATGAATATTCATGCGGGGAATATTGCCATTTCCACAGGCTGCCTAATGTCAGGCTGTAAAGACAGAGAAGTCGCTTCTGACTTAGAAACCGCAGCAAAGCCATCATTAAACACCCCGGATGGGAACTGACAAGGTGAATTACCACACCTCTAAGCAAATGTTACCAGTCCGTTTAATTAAACAAAAGTCTCTTCATTCCCTGCAAGCTGATTTAGGAGCATTTATTTAGGCGCATTTCTACTTGAAGCTGTAGCGAGCCATTCTCTTGCTCTCAATTACGAAAGAAACTCCCGATTTGTTTAAAGGGTCCCATTTGTATCCTGTGTATCCTTCTCTGGCTGAAATCAAGATGAGGATTTTTTAAAGGCTCCCGCTAAACATCGCTTTAGGTCAAGGACGTAAAAAAGACTTAATGCTTAGGATTCTGAAATCCTGGATTACCCAGTGAATCCATTACTTTCTCTTCGCCTCAATAGATAATGCTCTAAAATGGGAAGATCCCTGCTAGTTTTCCCTGACATATTTTAAAATTGCACTATATCTAAAGCAGAGTTTGTGGGGGTTACTCCTTGGGATCACAGGGCGAGGCTGAGCTAGGAAGAGATGAACAGAAACAATTCTCACTGAGCCGTGCCAAGTCTCCTGCGCAGCGCACTGTCAATACCAGGATATGCCTCTGATGCCTTCTTTTGCTTGATTTAAAATAAGGAGTAATAACTTGGCATTATCCAGATTACTTTTATATAAAATATACACGATCTCCACGGGAAGGCTCATCTTATGTGACTACCTATTCACAAAATAGAAAATTGCTCAACAGTTCTCTCACTTAAGCCTCGTAGCAAGCCCAAGGGGTGGCGAAGGATATTTATTTCTACCAGAGGAGGAAAGAAGGGATCGTGAAACTGTCTAACTTCTCCAGGATGTTGTAGCTGACAGGCAGCAAAACTGGGGTGTGAGCCCCAATGCAGGCAACCCCAAAGCAGTCTTTACACCACGCCATTCAGATGTCATTCATGATGCCGGGGATCCGAAAATCACAGGGAGCAGACAAGAGGTGGGAACAGCCCCAAAGTCCACAGACTGATGGAGGAGAAAATTAATGTAAGATAGCCATACAATGGGCTATTTTCTGTCCAGACTGAGGAATGAGATCCTGATGCATACTGTAACCTAAAACTCACATTGTGGCCGAAACCAGTTTGGCTCAGTGGATAGAGCATCAGCCTGCGGACTGAAAGGTCCCAGGTTCCATTTCCAGTCAAGGGCATGTACCTTGGTTGTGGGCACATCCCCAGTGGGAGGTGTGCAGGAGGCTGCTGATGGATGTCTCTCTCTTGTTGATGTTTCTAACTCTCTACCCCTCTCCCCTCTTCTCTGTAAAAAAATCAAGAAAATATATTTAAAAAACAAAACAAAACTCACATCGTGCTAAGTGAAAGAAGCTAATCACAAAAACCATCATTGTCTGAATCCAGTTATATGCAACATCCAGAAAAAAAATATCTGCAGAGATTTAGTAGTTTGATGGTTGCAGAGAGTTGAGGGTTTCTGTTCAAGGAGGAAGAAAATCTGGGGGTGGTCTGGGGGAGGGGCAGCTGCTATAGGCTACTATGGGATCCTAGAGGGGAAGTAGGTGCGGGTGTGGGAAGAGATTCACCCAAGAACACGCATGCATATATGCATAACCCATGGACACAGACAATAATATGGTGAAGGTCTGGGGTAGGAGGGTGGGTGTGGGTTAGAAGCGGTCAACTGGAATAAACAAGGATCTGTAATACTTTCAACAATAAAGATTCTAACAAAATGTTCTCAAATGGATTGTGCTGATGGTTGTACAACTCTCTGAACCTCCTAGAGACCACTGAATTTTGTCATTTTAGTGGGTGCATTGTACACCCTGTAAAGGGTTCTCAATCCGGCCATTACGAAAGTCAGGGGAACAGCCTGAAGAAGCCTGCTCAACGCTGAGGGGCCCTAGGAGATCAAGGCCCTAAACAGCACCCCGGCCATCATGGATTTCCCTGGTCAGCACCCCTGGATTCCCTTGCTCTGGAGATTGTGGGGGAAAAACACAGCGTCACGCGAGAGCAGTGGCGGCAGACTTCTGAGGGCCTGTCTAGCGGCCTTGCAGATGCACGTGGTTCAAACGGCTTCCTTCAAAGGTCCCCCTCTCTCAAAGGGGCTCCACCAGAGTGTCCCCATTTTCAGTAGCTTGAACTCGCCTTGCTTGAGGCCTAAGTGGTAGTCAATCATAATGTTTGCCTGCAGGAATCCTGCCTCCCCGGAAATGACAGGGCCCTCTGATCTCACCCTCTGCTGATGGACGCCCGGTCACTTTTCCTCACCCCAAATCACCATCATTAGTCCTTTCGGAGGGAAAAGCGCCAGTCAATTCTCCAATTTCAGGGGCCTTTCATCTGCCGCCCGCCTCTCAGACGTGTGCCTCTCTCTCCGCCACCCCTCTCTCCAAGTTTAATGACTTTCTCTTGGCCTGGAGACAAGAGGAGAGGCACAGATGGTCCAGTCGGAGAGCTAAATTGGTTGAAAATTTAGGTGTCATTTCCCTCATGAAAGGTGAGCAAAGGATGGAAATACTTCTCCGTTTTTCCACGAAACCATTCTCTCTCAGTAGAGGGGGGATGGCTGGCGAGGGCCTGGTGTGTTAAAACAGGCCGCCCTTCTCCTGCATGCCCCTCCAAAAAGACAGAGGGGACTCTCTCTGATGACAAGGAAATGACATTAAAAAAAAAAATAGTAACCATGCCCTGTTATAAACAACTTTGGCCAAAGATGGCAGGAGATGAGTGTTACTCCTATATCAATTTCAAAGTCGCCCCCCAACATTCTGTGGTATCCCCCGGTGCAAGTGTGTACATTTTTATAATGCCTTTGGAATAATTTATCACAGTGTAAAGATTTTTAAAAAATCATTATCCTTTTGATCTAAAAATCCTTCTACTCCATCTTTAATACGTTCTTTCTGAAGAAGCTGCCACGTGGGCTTTGCTCCTCGGAGAAATCAACAGCAGAGACTCAAGCAAAGTTTGGGGATCATCCCAACCCCTGTTTGAAAAGTTTATCAAAGTGTGTATGTGTGTGTGTGTGTGTGTGTGTGTGTGTGTGTGTGTGTCTACAGTGACACCTGCTTCCAAGGCCCGTGAAACATAAGCACAGAACTGAGGTTGGGAGCATCCTAAGAAAGACTATCCAGACGTGTAAACCGATGGCTTAAAGTTAGTTTAATATTGACAAGCGCTTCTCCTTGCCTATGGCAAATATGCCAGCACAGCATAAGGAAGCTGTGAACAGCATTGATTTATGTGTCTGCGTTGAGGCGACTTCAAACTCTTTTTTTTTTCACTCCCCAAAAATCAAGGGTGGCAGACATTTCAACTTGCAAAAAGCATCTTTGCGACAGCGGTCCCAAACCACCCACGTGCTGCCGCGTTATCCTCTTGGTCTCGGGGATGCATCATCCTCGGGCAAAGTTTGTTAATTAGCCCAAACTAAACACCATCGTGCACATGCATCCGCCCACGTGCACGCGTGCACCCCCTCCCACTCCCCCCACACACACACCACTAAGCTGCTGAGTCTTCTTTGAAGAAAGGAACTAGAACCCTAACCAAATCCATTCTCCCTGCTTCCTTGTAAAGGGGTTTAAAGCAAATCCACTGAAAGCTGCCCAATTTGGATCTTTTAGGTCCGCCTATGCATTAGCTTTAAGAAAATGTTTCTTTTACGAGGCTCCTAGAAGACTACAGAGAGAGACACGCATGAACTCAAACGCCGCATCGTTGTGTCATTGGAACAGGGTCACCCCAGGGTGGATTAGGAGACAAGTCTGCGTTGTCTCCAACTTGGGTACTGTGGGCTCTGATGCAGTCTCTGCAGACCCTTGTTAAGACAGAGAGAAGGTTTGTTTGAAAATCTCTTCTATTACAACACAAGGCATTACAAGTAGCAATGACTACCTATTGAGTGTTCATTATATGCTAGGAACATGGTGGTTTCGCTCTCTGTGCATCGAAGAATGTCCCTATGGTGGCAGATAGAGGAAAGAGAAAGCACATGCATGCTTCAGCGAGCCTAGAGGAGGGGCGGGACCAAGAACATATGTGCTCATATGTTATGCATGTCATTGCCCTCTAGGCTCACAGTGTGTGTGTCTCCAAGTATGGAATGTATTCCTGCTTAGTACATGTTCGCCTTATGCTCTGTGTAGTCCTGGAAGCACTAAACTTTCACCCATGCTGACCACTGTACGGGGTTTCACACACAGAGCCGTGCATTCTCTGTTGAGAGCTAGTTTAAGAAATATTTTTCAGGAGGGGACTGTTTCTATATATGAATACTGTACCTCTTGTTTGAATATAGAACAAGGGAGATCTGATGTTCTTATATTGCACTAGTTCCTATAGTCCCCGCGATGACCTTTTCCAGTGGGTATTTATATTCTCCTTTGTTATTTCACAAATGGCAAAAGAGAATTTCAGAAAGTTTAAGGAATTGGCTGACCACCAGCTGTCAAATGGAAGGGGTGGAACGCAAATCCCGGTCCATCTGAATCCAAAACCTAACTGTAACTGCTTCTCCTATTTAGAAAAAAAAATGGTATTGCCAATCTTGTCTTCTTTGAAAGGGATTATTAAAGAGCTGTAGAGATATATGACATGTTCTATTAGAGGAGAGGGGGAGGAGGGAAGCTGCTAACTGCATTTGCAGAGCGGGGAAGGAGAAATACCCTCTCTAGAGTTCTGTTCTCCCATTTGTTTCTCTTCTAGGGAAACAGCAGAGAACCCGCAGTTAGCACTGAAAACAGTCAGACCTCACCAACTACGACAAAACCCGATTTGTGAGTGAGTTTGATGCCATCTAGCAAGATGTGGAATACCGGGGTTCAGAAAGGAAAGTGGACTCCCACTCCAGAGCCTGGGAAGTCGGGGTCTCCCACTGAAAAGATGTGGGATGATACTAAATGGATCCCAGAGGCCCGTCTATCGCCCACCATCTGGTGTCGCTTCCAGCTACGTGCAGCCGGCCTCATGGAGGGTGGAGTTAACATTCACTGCTCAGATGAGCAGAGGAGCGACGTTTGTCAGTCAAGCTCAGCAGTCTTTTATGCAGAACCGTCCACACTCTGTGCTTTCAGAAAAAAAGAGAGAGGGTTCTTGGTTTCTAATAATGCCCCAAATGCTGCAGAGATGGGGAGACTCTTACGGACTCTCCGTGGTTCTCAGAAAACACCGTTCTGAGAGGTCTAATTGCCGCAAATCCAAGCTTCTGCCCTCCTTCTTAGAGATCCCTGCTCTGGATCAAGGTCCTCCTGGACAGGCTATAATGAAATGGTCCTTTAGTCTCACTCCTTTAAGATGAAGACAGCAAAACACACACACAGATTATCTGCTGTATTTGAAGCATGGGTATGAAAAACACAAGGTCTTCCCATATACTGTGGTACCTCGAGATACGAGTTTAATTCGTTCTGTAACCTTGAGGCGTGGGAAACTATGAGGCACTCAAGCCTCGGTAAACTGGTGGGTCGTGTGCAGCAGGCCGATCCGCGAGATTACTCCTATCTCAAATGTTGCTCGTATTTCAAAGCAAAAATAGCTCGTATCTCAAAAATTTCGCATGTTAGGGCACTCGTATCTCGAGGTGCCACTGTATTCAGGATGGAATGCGTACTGTCTGCTTTCATGTCTTCACACCTTCTTCTCCGTGAGCCATTCTAACCGAGTCTGCGCAGGTGCCTCACTCCAGAATGCCCCATTCAATAGTCCCAATGTCACATCCCAAGGCCTCTCCTCCTTTATCCTAACTGAACGCTTTGCAGCTTATAGCACCATTGACCTGAAAGAGAACACACTCACCTCCCTTCTTCTCTGAGCATCCCTTCCCCAACATCTGCTGATTCCTCTGCCTTGGACTGCTCCCCAAAAGAAAGTGTTTCTAGGATCCTTGCACCCATCACTCTATGTCCCTTGTCCCCAACACCTGACCCCTGATGGAGCGCTGCTTATAACCTATGGATGATACTTCCTTATCTCCAGCCCCAGGTTCACACTCTGCCTCATTTTCTCATTAGCACATTTCCACGTGCCTATTTAATATCTGCTCCCAGAACTTAGATATTCTACACTCAGTATTTTGCAAAACAAAGCTTCTTGTTTCCCTGCTGGGTGATCTCTTTCTAGCTTCTACCTCATTTTCCAACTTTCTTCTAACCTGTTCCTCCTGGTTGTAGTCTTTCTTTTTTTTTTTTAATATATTTTATTGATTTTTTTTACAGAGAGGAAGGGAGAGAGATAGAAAGTCAGAAACATCGATGAGAGAGAGACATCGATAGGCCACCTCCTGCACGCCCCACAGTGGAGATGTGCACACAACCAACGTATATGTGCCTGACCGGAATCGAACCCAGGACCTTTCAGTCTGCAGGCCGACGCTCTATCCTCTGAGCCAAACCGGTCTCGGCCTGGTTGTAGTCTTTCTAACCTTCCTTAGATTCTCTGCCCACTCCAATCACTTGCTCACCACTGCCAAGTTGCCTCTGAATCCTGCCTTCTCTTTATTCCTTTCCATCACTCTCAATGCCCTGGGTGGGGCCATTGTTGACCTTTGACCTTCTACTTCCTCTTTCTGGTCAATGACCTCCTAATAGAGATTACAACAGTAACAACTTGGGGGCAAGTCCAAATGTGTTTGCTAGGCGGTTGAGGGTGAACTTCCCAGAGTCATCTTTGTTCCCTTGCAGTTTCTCTCCCCACCACCATTCTCCTCTCTGTTGTGAGATTCTTCTTTTTTTTTTTTTTTAAATATATTTTTATTGATTTTTTTACAGAGAGGAAGGGTGAGGGACAAAGAGTTAGAAACATCGATGAGAGAGAGAGACATGGATCAGCTGCCTCCTGCACAACCCCTCCCGGGAATGTGCCCACAACCAAGGTACATCCCTTGACCGGAATCGAACCTGGGACCTTTCAGTCTGCAGGCCGACGCTCTATCCACTGAGCCAAACCAGTCTCGGCGTGAGATTGTTCTTTATTCCCCAGGCCTACTAACACGTTACCAGCTCTGAATCGCGATTCTGCTGTTTGCTCTGCTTAAGACATCATCCACTGTTTTCCTACCCAGACCAATCTTCTGGCTTCAAAGCCCAGCCTAGATATTAATTTCTCGGTGAACGTTTTAATCACACCGCAACCTTTATTATGATCTACAATAATACGTTTTGCTGCCCATATTAAAGAGTAGGTATTTCATTAAGCACATTTCCACATCTTACTTATTTACTCTTCGCAGCAAATCCAATGAAGAAACTCAGGCTCAGAGAGATGCAATAATGAACTGAGCTTTAAACCAACACAGACTCATTAACAAAGAAAAGTGCTTCACCCCTGGACAGTTTGGCTCAGTGGATAGAGCACTGGCCCTTGAACTAAAGGGTCCTACTTTTGATTCCAGTCAAGCACATGTACCTGGATTGCACATGTACCTGGACTGCACATGTGGAAGGCAACCCATCTGTGTGTCTTTCTCCCATGGATGTTTCTCTCTACCTGTCTTTCCCCCTCCCCTTCCCTCTCTCTAAAAATCAATAGAGAAATACCCTCTGGTGATGATGAGCGAAAAGAAATGTGCTTCATTTTTGTGCTGGTCGACCTGCTGGCCCCAGGTGGGTGTTCTTCTCCCTGCTGGGATGTGTGTTACCTGAGGCCAGGGATTAGGTGAAATGTCTCTTTAAATGTGCCTCCCCCACTTCCAGGCAGTGGATCTGCAAACTGGCTGGTGCCTGGATTCCCAATGAGAACGGCTGCAGGCGACCCGCACTGCAGCCCGCGATTGGCTCCGGGCGCATTTTGATCTCGTCCCAAATTTCTCGCTCTGCTCATCCTCGCTCATTATTGGCTTTGATCCCTTCCGCTGCTCCTTTTATCATAAAACTCCGTGAGCCTGGGATGCTTGCCTCACCCTATTTACGGGATGAGACTTCTTATTTAATAGTTAACTCCCTTTCCTTGAAGAACAAAATGAAAGCGCAAATGAAATCACCTTTGCAAATCCCTCCTTGATATCCAAGGCAGCGCTCCCACTTCGGACGGCTTCCCAGCAACGGAGGGCGGCCCGGCTCCGTTAAGAATGATATAATCCCCCTGGCTTTCCCCCGCGGGATCGATGCGAGGACAGGGATTTATACTTTGGCCCCGGATGCTGAGAGCTGAGGGATGGGAAGGAGACGCCAGAAATCATGTTGAATGACTTGCATGGGGAAAATCTATAAACTTGTAAAGCAGTGTGGATTGATTAAATATGGGGACAGAGACACGCATGTGGAACACGGTGCTACAAAAAGAAGTGGTGCTGAGTCTGAAGTGTTTTCCGGGTGCCAGGCACTGGGGTAGCAGTTTGGCAGACATCATCTCGTTGCATAATCACGGGAATAAGGGAGAGGTACAACTATTACCCCTATTATACAGAAGAAGAAAGAGGTTTTTGTTTGTTTGTTTGTTTTGTTTTGTTTTAAATGTTTTATTGATTTTTACAGAGAGGAAGGGAGAGGGATAAAAAGCCAGAAACATCGATGAGAGAGAGACATCGATCAGCCACCTCTTGCACGCCCCTCACTGGGGATGTGCCCGCAACCAATGTACATGCCCTTGAATGGAATCAAACCTGGGACCCTTCAGTCCCCAGGCCGACGCTCTATTCACTGAGCCAAACCGGTTTTGGCAGAAACAGGGTTTTAAGAGATGAATGGTAACTTGGTAAGTTCAGGGACCTGGTAAGGAACAGAGCTAGGACTCAAATTCTTATCTGAATTGAAGATTCCTGAATGTAATAGGTATGCCGTCCTGCATCCAGTGTAGTCCTAGCACAAATAATGGTACTGACATCTAATGAGATTGGGTCTCCTGTCCCCAGCCATACAGCTAGTTAGTGGCAGAACCAGGGGAAAAACGTAGGTCTCTAGAATTTTTTCTCTACACCCTCTGACCTCTCCCATTAACATGTCACACCATCATAGTGCATGGAGTATTCATAAATACCTGCATTTTTTGGTATTGTTTTTACAAGGACAGATTAGAAGTTGAAAGCACTTACATTCATGGTCTTAGTTATAGGCTTGGTTTTCCTAGGAGACATACTGATAGGGATTTTGGATATTTTTTAAAGCATTCAGCCCACGTACTGGATTGCAGAGAAAATGACCTCGAGTCATGTTTTGACGTCTACTTTTTTGGATTCGTATTTCAGTAAAGCAAGATTTCAGGTGTAGAAGATCAAACTGTCATTCCTGTATCTTCAATGTGCCGTCATCCCTCTTCCTTAACTGAGTATTCCGGCAGGCATACGCCCGTGCGCCCCAGTATATATATTTATACTTATTTAGAAGGGATGAAATTATCTTCCTGTCATTCCCCAAACCCCTAGTTCATTGGTTTGTTATCACAGAAGCTTAAAAAGTTCCTACACAGCAAGGGAACTGTCAACAGAACGAAGAGGCAACCTTTGAAAGGGGAGAGAATATTTACCAATCCTATATCTGATAAAAGGTAGCGTCTGAAATATAGAAAGAAATCCGACATCTTAATAAACAACAAACAAATATAACAACCCCGGATCACCCCATTAAAAATAGTCCAGAAACTTGGAAGTCATGTTTGATATCTTTTTCACATACTTCTCAGACAATATATCTAGGCATATTACTACCTCAACCTCCAGAACGTATTAAGAATTACACCATTGCCGAGACCAGTTTGGCTCAGTAGATAGAGCGTCGGCCTGCGGACTGAAAGGTCCCAGGTTCGATTCCGGTCAGGGGCATGTACCTTGCTTGCAGGCACATCTCCACTAGAGGGCGTGCAGAAGGCGGCTGATCAATGTCTCTCTCTCATCAATGTTTCTGACTTTCTATCCCTTTCCCTTCCTCTCTGTAAAAAATCAATAAAATATATTTTAAAAAAAGAATTACACCATTTATCACCACCTCTATTGGTTCTAGACACTAGCATCTCTTACCTTGCCTTCTATAATAGCCTCCTGACCGGTCTTCCCATTCTTGCCTATTGTACTCTGTTCTAAGCACCATAGCCAGAGTGATATTTTCAAATGGAAAGTCAGGTCATGTCACTTAAAAATATCCGCATGGATCTCCATTTCCTTCGGAATGAGGATGGCTGCTTTAATTATCTATGATGTCCTCTCTGATCTGTCTCTCCCTTTACCTCTCTGACCTCATTCCTATTATTGTTCCCAATGTGCCATTTGCTACAATCACAATGACTTTCTCAAATACCCCAAGCACGATCCCACAGTAAAGTCTTTGCACTAACTTTTCCATCTGCCCGGGATGCTCTACCCTCAGAAACATGTGCAGTAAATTTTACTTCATCACTAAATTCCTCCCCTCCTATACGGTTTTGTTTGCTCAAATGTTACCATTTTAATAAACCTTTTACTGACACCCCACCCTTTTTTAAAACTGAAAAAAGTATAAGCACCTGCTCCCAACTACCTTTATTTTCTACTTTTCTTTTTTACATGGCATTTATCACATGCTAGCATAGGTTTTGTTTTCCTTCCTTCCTTCCTTCCTTCCTTCCTTCCTTCCTTCCTTCCTTCTTTCCTTCCTTCCTTCCTTCCTCCCTTCCTTCTTTTCTTTCTCCCTCCCTCTCCATTCCCTCCCTCCCTCCTCTCCTTTTTTTCCCTCTCTCCCTCCCTCCTTTTCTTCCTTCTTTCTTCCCTTTTTTCCTTCCCCCTCCCTTATTCCTTCCTCTCTCCCCCCCTCTCTCTCCTCTCTTTTTATTTATTTCTTTCTCTATGCCATCCTCTCTCTTTTCTTCTTTTATTCTATGCTCATTTTTCACTGTTTTTCTCTCCAATTAGAATCTAAGTTCCAAGAAAGAAGGATCTTTTTTTTAATAGGTAGTGGATGCTCAATAATATTCTGAACGCAGTAAAAGTTTCTAGTTAAATATTGTTGCCACCCATTACTCAATCCATTTTGAAATGACCCTAGAGACCAGTTTACCAGTCATATGAGAAAGCCTATCCCATTTATTTAGCTTCCAAGGTCGTGCAGTTTTGCCTCCTTTGATTGAGGCAGCAGAGTTATGGAGAGAAAATAAAAATAAAATTTTTGAGTGGCGAGATTATGCAGTCATACCCAAAGTGGAAGCCATTAGGAGCCTAATGAAAATCATGTAAGAATGAATGCAGAACTGCTATGTTTAAGCCAAAAATATGTTTCTAGTCTCTTTTGAGTGCTCCTTCTTCTCTGCCCATCGTCAAACAAAGAGCTCTTCAGAGTTTGCCCCTTCCTCTACTCTTCTTTCTGCCTTTCTCCTAGTGGGAATTCATCTACATCCATGGATATATATACAGTGGTACCTCGAGATACGAGTGCCCTAACACTCGAGATTTTTGAGATACGAGCCGTCAAGTGAGCGATTTTTGCTTTGAAATACGAGCAACATTTGAGATAGGAGTCATTGCGCGGATCGGCCGGCTGCACACAACCCACCAGTTTACCGAGACTCAAGCATCTCATAGTTTCCCATGCCTTAAGGTTACGGAACGAATTAAACTCGTATCTCGAGGAACCACTGTAGACCACTGTTACACTGTTGATTCTCCAACTGATGTCTCCAGTTCAGACTTCTCGTCTAGTTCCATTTTTAGTAATTACACAGCCATAAACAATACCTTTCTACTTGTATGTCTTATACCACTGAACAATAAACAAACTGGAACCCTTGGTTACACCCTACTATTTCTAATGATTTCTCTTCAATGCAATTAGGAATCCATGCCATTGTTGAAGTCAGATACCCTTGATTGCTGTTTTTCATCAACTTCTATATTCAACCATTTTCCAAGTTCTGTCTATTCTAGGTCCAAAATACATCTCAATTCCTTTACTGCTCTGCCTTGGCGAAGGCTACGCCATTTTCCTCAAGTTCCAAAAGCAATCGATAAATACAATGCTCTAGAACTCTAAGGATTGGGGGGGCCTTCAGACAGTGGAAGAGATCAGAATGGTGTGACAGAAGACCTAGCATCTTAGATACCTCTGTGATGATAGATTCGAATGTGCCAGATGCGTGGGCTTGGGAATAACAATTAAAATGAAGGGAAGGGACCAGGATGAACAAAGACACAGGGGAGGAAAGAATATGCTTTGGAAAAAGGAAGTAGCCCAGTTGGGCTGGAGCTGAAAATATATTTAGGGGAGAAGTGGGAGCAGGGGCTAAAAACATAAAATTGGACTATATTGTGGAGGGCCCGAAAGACCACAGAGGGACAGATTAAGTTGAGTTGTATACTTCCTGCCTTCCCAATGTGCCTTGCTGTTCAGAGCCGTAAATGTGTATCGGCGGAAGGGGAAGAGGGCCTGGATTCTCTTAATTGTTTTGCATTTCACTAGGGTCTTTTCCATTCTGAATGTACAAAGTGTTGCCCAGAATAAATAACTTTTTTTACTCTTTTTTTTTCTCCCCGGGAACATCAATTATTAAGCAACCCTCTATATTAGCAGGACCATATGCTTATTATAATAGCAATTGCTTCCACATGATTATTTTCAGAGTATTTCTTTCTGCACTGATATAGTTACCTTATATATGCAGGCCTACTTATTTTGTAAAAACACCAATAGCTGGGATACCACTGTGCTTATGATTACTATCCTCATTGAATCAAGGGCCCCATAGATGGAGGAAGTTTTAAGAATATTTAATATATCATTTACTCGATTTTATCTTCTCAAGGCGCCTTGCAGACTGTCTTAGCAGATGGGAATCTCCTTTCATCCTGTGGAATTCAATTCTATCCTTGGTTTGTTATAAATTAACAATCTGAAATAATGTCTGGGGTTCTGAGCATCAGCTAAGATATTTGTTATGGGAAAAAAATCCCTATCCCACTCACAGCTAACTTAATTCTTTGTTTAACATAGCCCTTTAAAATGCTCTTCCAGCTTTTAAGCCTGACACATTAAATGGATTTCTGAGATCTCCAAGTAATTATCTATCTATCTATCTATCTATCTATCTATCTCCATATAGATAGCCATATATATTTATGGCATTCTATCCCACAAAAACAAATCACATGATCTTCAGACTGTAGCCACATGACTTTCACACTTGTAAATGAACATTTTAAGCTCTCTTTATAGGAAGACAGCAGGACTTACTCAGAGATCATGTAGAGATTGTAAAAAGTAAATATAAACCTCAAAAATGAGAAGAATCATTTCCATATCTTTTAATGTAGACAATAAATTCATGAAGCACTGAAAACCAGAATGAACATATTTTCACCCATAAACAGGAAGCACATTAGCACCGTTTTTCGTGCTCCTGAGTGTGAGTGGGTGCCAGGTCGATCTCACTAGGTAACTGGGCCAACTCCAACGTTTCTACTGGAGACTCATGGGAGAGAATAACAATTTTGTGTTTTTTTTTGTTTTTTTTTAAAGAATGAAATTTTGTAACCATGTATGTTCTGAATCTTCTAATAATTTGTCTTCAGAAATAAGGTAGGGAGATGCATAGGCATTTAGATACAAAGGTTTTATTCATCACACTATTCTTGGATGCTTCCAAAATGAAAATAAGTTAAATGTCCAATGAAAGGGAACTAAGGAAATTTCATGCTAAAGGAATACTATGAACCCTGTTAACTATTGTAGAAGAATTTAATGCTATGGAATATATTTACTGAAAAAATAAGACCACACAGAGCTTGTACACATGATGCATACTCTATAAAATATGCATATTGTGTGTACACATACATACACAAGCAGACAGCCTGAAAAATAAATGCACCAATATATAACCGTGCTTGTTTCTAGTGTCAAATTAGAGGTAATTTCTATTCTTCTTCAAGCTTTTCTGTGTGTGTATGGGGAGGTTTGAATTGGGAGGGATATATATATACACACATTCATATTTCTATATATTTTAGATATAGTTTGCAAATTTATGCTATGTAGTTTACCCCCTTATACTTACATATACAGTGGTACCTCGAGATATGAGTGCCCTAACATATGAGATTTTTGAGATATGAGCCATCGGGTGAGCAATTTTTGCTTTGAAATACCAGCTACATTTGAGATAGGAGTAATCGCGTGGATCGGCCGGCTGCACACGACCCACCAGTTTACCGCGACTCAAGCGACTCATAGTTTCCCACGCCTCAAGGTTACCAAATGAATTAAACTCATATCTCAAGGTACCACTGTACATATATTTATATATCACATAACATATATTGTTATATGTTCCTTGGACACTATAAAAAATTAATTTAAAAAATGGCCTTTTCAGCACTTATTCGTACTTAAGTGAAGACTGATTGCTTTAAATGCTGTTTTACTTTGAGAGTCCGCAAGGCTAAGGCTCTTTTGAAAGCAATGAAGAGGCCTTGGCCAGGTGGCTCAGTAGGTTGGGGTATGGCCCATTGTTTGGGGTTCAATTCCTGGTCAGGGCACATACCTGGTTTGGTGATTTGGTCCCTGGCCAGGTGCTTGTGCAAGGCAACCAATTAATGTTCTCTCTCTCTCTCTCCCTCTCTCTTCCCTGCCTCTTCCTCTCTCTAAAAATCTATAAACATCTCATTGGTTGAGGAGTAAAAGGAAAAAAAGGAAGCAATGAAGATACCACTTTGTATTAAACCCATAGAACCTGGTAAATATACTTACTCTTATTAAATATGGAAGACTGAAAGGGCCAAAACTTAATACTCACCTTAAGATGTTACAAAAAAGCATAACAATATATACTCTAAAAGTTAAAATGAGAGCATACTAAAGGATGAACATAACAAGGGTGAAAAAATCAGAGTTGATAATAAATAGAAAACTCAGAAGAGAAGTAAGTATATCTTTGAAGTCTGATTTAAAAAAAAAACACATAAGAGGTGAAAAGAGAAACAATTAGGGATGAGAAGAAAGACATAACTCTAATTACAGAGGAAGTTAAACAAGTTACACGAGACTATGTCTCCAAGAAAGGTATAGAAACTGTTAATTAGCCTGAAAGAGTTCTCGACAACGTTCACCTAGAATAACACAGTGTTTCTTTAAAAACAGTCTTACGGCCTGTGTTTTCCTATAGATAGCAATATTTGACGCTGTTTTATTACCCAATCAAGTAATTACTATAAACACTTGAGCCCAGCTGTTTTAATACTTGTCATATGTGTATGCATCATAGATTCCTCTGTCAGAAACACTCCTTGTACTCCATGAGCTTCAAATTAGATGCATTTCTAATGCTGATATCTTAATTACAATTAGACAACCTTCATATGCTTGTAGGGGGTTCATTTCTCTCGCTGAAAACTCAAAAAGCAGAAGCCTCTGCAGCCCCGCCATCTCTCGGGTCCCCTAACCTGGATCACTGTGTCCCTCCCTGATATCATGGCTTCTAATTCCGTAACCTCCCTGTCCAATGTGTGCGTGTGTGTGTGCATGTATACATGCACACTGATCAGAAGCTTCCTAAAATGTAATAGTTCCCGTTCAATTAAAATATTGTAGCCAGCGGTTCTCAACCTGGGGGTCGCGACCCCTTTGGGGGCCGAACGACCCTTTCACAGGGGTCGCCTAAGATCATCAGAAAACACATATTTCCCATGGTCTTAGGATCCAACAGACTGCTCCTAGGTGTAGCAAAATGTAGCAATGTAGTTTACTGTTGTCATATGAAGACTGTTGCCCATGCTACACCACGCTTCAAGACAAAATTTCATTTATTTGTAATGAGAAATAAATATTTCACAATATATAATTATATATTGTTCTTGTGATTAATCACTATGCTTTAATTATGTTCAATTTGTAACAATGAAAGTACATCCTGCATATCAGATATTTACATTATAGTTCATAACAGTAGCAAAATTACAGTGATGAAGTAGCCACGGAAATAATTTTATGGTTGGGGGTCACCACCACATGAAGAGCTGTCTTAAAGGGTCGCGGCCTTAGGAAGGTTGAGAACCACTGCTTGTATCTCTCTAATTCTTCTTGTTCAGACCATAATTCCTTAGCGGGAAGCTGGGCGCTCCTGGCCAACTGGTTTCCACATCTCCAGGGTTATATATGTACTCGCTGTCCAAGCACATCACCACATTCCCACTAGGAAGCCTGCAGCTGGACTTTTTGGAAGAGAATGTTTCTGAAAAATCACAATCATCTTTGCACTCCCTCCTCACGCTCCGACCGCCATCCACGTTGGCTTTGCTTCCTGTGAAACATCCCTGATCTCAGCCCGCTCATATAAGCTCTCGCCCTCATTTACCACCTAATTAAAACTGTCTCCTCCGAGCGGCCCTTCCTCTCCCAGCCTGCTGACTGTCCAGTGCTCCTTCCTTATTTCTCTGCTGGGAACAGACAGGAAATGCTCTGTGAACGTGAGGGGGGTGCTTGCTTCCTTCCATAAACAACAGAGGAGGTCTTTGCATCGACCGATGTAAGAAGTGAAAGCTGACACAGGGAACGGAGAGAAGAAAATAGGGATGGTGTCAAAAAACAGTAAAGTATGATCAGTGCAGGTAGCCATGAACAAGAAGACGAAAACTAATAGGATGCCACGAGGTAATGGATTATCCATATATTCTGGAGACTGGTGCTGAGACTTGAGCTCCATCCCTTTCAATAATGTCCCTCCTCCCAGCAGCCCTCTGTACACATGTAACACAGATACGCGCACAGAGATGCACAGTGGCTTTGTTGTAGAAGGCTAAACATCCAGCAACCACTCCTTACATTTTTATTTTCCAAAATAAAATAGAAATTCTCCATATGAAAATATCTCCTCCTTAGCTTTGTCCAAGCTAAATAAAACAGAACATAATTCTATCAGCTTCACATATGTGTGTATTAAAATATGGCTCAGTGGATAGAGCATCGGCCTGTGGACTGAAAGGTCCCAGGTTCGATTCCGGTCAGGGGCATGTACCTTGCTTGTGGGCACATCTCCACTGTGGGGCGTGCAGGAGGCAGCTGATCAATGTCTCTCTCTCATCGACGTTTCTGACTTTCTATCCCTCTCCCTTCCTCTCTGTAAAAAAATCAATAAAATATATTTTAAAATATGCATAAAATATGCATAAAATAACCAATGCACATTAGCTTCCAAACACCGATTTTCTGCTTTTAATTCATTGCAAAGATGCTGTTTGACCAGTGAATGTATGAGAGTGTATGTCTTGCAGAAAATATACTGGGAGAAATACTTTCCACACTTCCCTCATGTGCCTGGCTCTCTCCATGTAAATCCATATCACCCTTTTTTTATGTTTAACACAAGCAGAAATATTGCTGCTGTGTCGATCTTTTCTAGTCCTGTTGGGCCGATATAAACCTCCATGAATGGAGAGGTTCCAAAGAATGCTAACTCAAGTATTTCAGTCCCTTCTATTAGTAAACAGACTTGTATTTCAATTATCTTTTCTCCTTCACATGTATCTCCTTGGGATGCTGAGAGAACTGGGAGTATATTGCATAGTAGGCGAGAGTATCCCTGAATAATAATACTTGGTACCCTGCTTATCCACTTGCAGATAAGGGCCATCTCTCAGTTTGGGGAGCACTGTCCCCAACCCGGCATTACCCTGCACAAGCTCCCACTCTTTCCTCTTGGACTTGAACCTTGACCTCCTGGTTCATGGATTGATGCTCAACCACTGAGCAACACCAGCCAGGCATTTTCCTCTTCTTTAAAGGGCTTCCTCTCGAAAAGCCCTGGGCTTTTCCTCCATCATCTCAAGTTTCCAAAGATTTTATTTATTTATTTTTATATTTTATTGATTTTTTTCCAGAGAGAAAGGGAGGGGAGGAAGAAACATTGATGAGAGAGAGACATCAAGCAGCTGCCCCCTGCACGCCCCCTACTGGGGATGTGCCCGCAACCAAGATACATGCCCCTGACTGGAATCGAACCTGGGACCTTTCAGTCCACAGGCCCATGCTCTATCCACTGAGCCAAACCGGTTTCGGCTATCCAAAGATTTTAGAGTAAGTTTCCCCTCCACCTCTTTCCTAAAGGCCCACCTAGATCCTTTGACATTAAAATGGCATTAAGTGTATGTGTTAAAATAAGAGATTCTTTCTTTAATTGTTGGGGACTTAAGCACACCCATTTAGAAGGTAGGAAGGCATATCACCCACTTACCCCTGCATTCTTTTTCACATTAAGTTGTTGTTCATATGGTTTCACTTTATTTTTAGTTTACCCTTGAATTTTAGTTTATCCTGACAACTATTTTAGAAATTTGTTATAGCACAATTAACCCCATTTTACAGAAGAGTCAAATTAAAACAAAACAAAACAAAAAAGATGTAACAAAACTGTTCTGAACACATGTCAAATGAAGCTAAAATTGCTGGTTTCTAGCTTTGTTTCTGCCATTTTTGGGATCTCTGATTTGCCCCGAGTTTGTATGTAGGCTGAGGTTGGTAACTCCAGTGCCTACAAAGGTACAGTGCACCTCAGATGAAAGGAGGCGCCAGGGGAAAGTGTGGGTGACCCCGGTGACAGGAAACACCTAGAATGGCAGGGTCACTGCTTCTCACCCAATTCGTTTCCGGGTGAAACCTAAACACGTGCCCCTGGATATTTTAGATCCGGAGAGAAGCCCCAAATACAAATTTCTGAAATGAAATCTTCCACTTTTTAAATGTTGCTGAGTACAGTGATACCTCGAGATACGAGTTTAATTCGTTCCGTAACCTTGAGGCGTGGGAAACTATGAGACGCTCGAGTCACAGTAAACTGGTGGGTCGTGTGCAGCCGGCCGATCCTCACGATTACTCCTATCTCAAATGTTGCTCCTATTTAAAAGCAAAAATCACTCGCTCGATGGCTCATTATCTCAAATATCTCGTATGTTAGGGCACTCGTATCTCGAGGTACCACTGTAATGTATAATTTTTACAAACGGTCCAAAACTCACCAAATAGCACAACTCCTGAGTTACAGTTCGTGATCTCTGTTGTCAATGACCATATCTTGGCTACAGTTCGTGACCTCTGTTGTCAGTGACCGTTCCTTGGACCTTTTACTTCTGCCTTTATTTCTTAAAACCGGGTTTAAGGAGACTGGGCAGAATACTTCCTAGACATCCCTTCAGCCTGTGCTAAATAATACTCAGCATTAAGTCATAAGTGAAAGCTTTGCCCTTCTGTACACGCATCAATACACCACGCCTACGTATCTGCCACGTCTATCCTATTTACAAACCTCTCACCAAAACTGCCTCCTTCCACTCGCCCCGTCCCACTTCCAGAGCTGGTCATTGACAACATGTCTCACTTCTTTTAATACGCACTTTTTAGTTTGCTATGATTTTCGGCGCAAATTCGCCCTGCCTCAGACGCCTAGAAAATTGATACCATCAGCGTCCTTCGCTTTCACTCATTTTATTTATGGCCTTCATCACGCATTCCATCTCTCCGCGAAGTTAAAATTTCATGTGATCCCCTGACAAACAACAACAAAATTGAAAAGGGGCTGAATGCTGAGCAAAAAAAGTTGAGTTTTCTGCGTGAAGAGGCTTCTGATTACGAAGGGACAGACACAGGTTGCCTGTCGCCCGTTCCCTGCCTTTGCTGCTTAACCGGAGCCAAAGTCCAGATATCAGGAACTGGGCGGCTTAAAGCCAAACGATTACCCGGCAAGGCCGGCGTCTGCCTCCCCGGAGGCCGGAGATTACACGTGTAATAATCAGGCGGGCCCTGCCAAGAGGCAGGCTTAGCGCTGCCTTTTAGTTATTGTGTTTTCTGAATGGAGCCATTGCTCCGTATTCCCCTGGAGCGTGCACACGCAGGAAAGGAACCACCGACGGAAAGCAGGAGATACAAATACCTAAGAACCACGCGGCCGAAGTTTATGATGCGGAACACGCAATGCTCGAATCAGCACGTGGGCTCGTGGTCCTTCAAGTTCACTACCTGACAGCCATGGAGCCTGGCTTGATCAGCCGGAAATCTAGAGCCCCAAAGTCTCATCCAGGGTCACTGGCCCAACATCAAACCTTCCGTTTCTTGCTCATGTATCAAGCCACGCGACAATTTGATATTCCTAAATGCTGCCTCTGGTTGTCTATTCTTAAAAATATCAGCTGTATTTTAACACTGTGATCATTGATAGTATATATTGGAGACACCTATTAATTTTACAAAAAGGGAAAATAATTATTTTTTTAATAAGGTGCTTCTAGAGCAGTGGTTCTCAACCTTCCTAAGGCCTCGACCCTTGCATACAGTTCCTCATGTGGTGGTGACCCCCAACCATGAAATGTTGCTACTGTTATGCATCGTGACGTAAATATCTGCATTTTCTGATGGTCTTAGGCGACTCCTGTGAAAGGGTCATTGGACCCCCAAAGGGGTCGCGACCCACAGGTTGAGAACCACTGCTCTAGAGCCTGGAATATCTTCAATTTTAGGAAATCAAACCAGAGTTATCCAAATTAAATCATCCTTTTATTTAGGAGTAGACAAGGTTGGGAGCTTGGGATATTTTGTTCTTGTGTTTTGTTTTGTTTTAATCCATGCTACCTCATTTTATAGGTCTTCTCTATAAATGTTATTCTTTCAAATTATTTCTAAGAATAAAAAAAAAGAAAGCACATAAACACACTTTGAAATAATTGTCACTGAAAAGGATTTAAAGTATGTTTGGTTTTCTTTCATATTTTTTTTTTGTTTTGTATTTAAGGAATTAAGACAATAAGGTTCCATGTAAGTTTTCTTCCATAAAGTTTGCCAACATCAAAAGTTCAATCCAGTATCACCCTGTGATTTTCATAACCATCTCTTTTACTATTCTTCCTCCCAAATTTAAGAGCAAAATTATGAGCCCTGGGCTAAAATTATCTGGTGCTATGTATATATATCATACATTAATAAAAAATAATAAAATAAATAAGAGGTAAATTAGAAAACATGATCTGGTGCTTACAGTAAGTTTTTACTTCTGCTCTAGGCATTCAGTGCAGCTTACACATGTAGGATGGGGGAGACACAGGGAGTAGAGTAGCTTCTAAAACGCCAAGGAAGTTCAAGAGCATGCAGGAGGGAGGGACAGATCGGGGCAGAGACCAAAACCCAGCAGGTCTTAGGGGTGTTTACTTACGGGGGACTCCCACGTGCAATTTACCGAGAAGCCACATTTCGCAGCGAGAGGAAGAAAGTCAGCCCGTGTGACAGATGAACGCATGTGGATGGCGGGAACAACCTGCAGACACTGGCACGAAGGAAAACCCTCCTTCCCTGCGAGTTCATGCCTCATGTCTCGGTGAACATGCAGCCGGTAGCGTGTGCGTGGGCCCCGGGAGGAGCCACGGGCACCGGGCACCGCAGACCTGCCAGGAGGCCGCTCGATCTAATAGGATCTCCGCTCCACAAACACGCTCCACCCAAACCCATCATGTGCCCAGCGCCGGCTTAATTTCTAAATGCATTTGGTGAGATGCAATGGAATTAGCCCAACATTCAGAGTTTCGGCTCCAAAGTAAATTATGAGGATGACAAATGTCCCGATTGACAGCAGAGGAAAATGAACATTGTCCTTATTTACTATGGGTGGAAATGGAGAGGAGAAGGGAGAGATCATTTTTATTTTTATTTAAAGCTTTAACCGAGGCCACATTTCGTTTTCTGTAACGTCTGGCTCCCGATCCCAGGGCCAAGTTAATTTTCTTTGTCTTTTCTTCTTCCTGGATTTCCAGTAATATAACTGCAACTTATAATAGAACTGTGCTGGAGGAAAAAAAAAACAAAAAAACAACAGAAAAACCTCAAGGATATTTTCAAGTCCCCAAGGTGAAGAAACTGCCTCAGGGAGTCAAGAGTACACAGACCAGATTTTTATTTTTTTATTTTTTTTACAAAGCATGCTTCTCCGCATTTTAAAGAAGGCAATTAGTTATTCTTGTGTACTGGTGACTGCCCCATTTTCTCCATAACTCGGCTGACACGAAGGGTCTCTGAGAGGATATATTATAAGCGGGACATTTATTACCCCAAAAAGGAATGGTTCTAATTTCAAGTCACTGGGAAAAGCCCTTTCCATAGAGGCTGAGACTTGCCCGGGCTATTCTCAGATCTCCTGGTCTGTGTCTCACCCAGCCATCGTTAACAGACAGATGGAGGGAAGGAGGCTGATAAAATAACCCAGATCGGTGAGCTTCATCTACGGAAAGCAACCCAAGCCAAGTCCAATGCCAATCTGGTGGAAGCACGGTGAGCATCAGATGCAGAGCTGTGAGGGGTGATGGTTCAGAAATGTCTATGCTGGTGGGAGTGGAGGGGAGGAGAGACAGACTTCTCTGTGTCCTCAGCGTAATAGGATTTTCAAGGGACTAGCGGGTCATTTCTGTCCCAGCAGCGTACAGGAAGGACTGCTGCCATCTGGGGATTTATGACAGGAGTCTGAAGGTTGGATACGTATTTCACATCACACACACCGAGAGAAGTTGGTTTTTGAGATCCCTCTCCACGTTCTACCTAAGCCTTGTAAAACCACACTAGGAATTTTTTAAAGGTGGTTTTCAAGAAGCCCTGGGAAACTCTATGGACCCCGAGACCTCCCCAAATCCCCCCATAAACATGCCGTAGAAATAGATGGAATCCAAGCAACTCATGTTTTATGAGCGCATCTCCTTCCCAGCTAACGGGAAACTGGAGAGCTTCCTTTTCAAAGCGGAGATCCTCGTCCCTTCCTGGTGGGGAGAGAAGCCCCTAAAAGCTTATCGATCTGGTGCCGAAGGAAGGACAGAGTGTTTGTTATGGAGGAAGCCGCTGCGGGTAGGAGCGAGAGGAAATAAATGCCGGCTTTGGTGAGGGTCCATGCTGTGGTGGGGAGTCGGCAGGGCAGCTGTCAATCTATATGATAATCATCCCCAAACTTCATAAAGCCAGTGAGGTAGAGACGCAGTGATTTCTCTGGGAGCACCACAGAATGTGGGGGGAAGGGGGAGAGGGAGAAGTGGACAGAAGTCACCGCCTCGGTGTACCTGATTGTCATTTGCTAAAAGAGCTTATAATGCGACGCGCACAGTTTCTTCCTGTTAGTTCTGGACATAAAGGAGAGCAGAACCTGCATTCTGTGCATCTTCGGGATACAGGAGATACTGGACAATGACTCAGCAGAGAAGAGAAGACACATCCTCTCTCTCTATTTCAAAATAACCATCTATTGACTCAGCAGAGACGAGAAGACACATCCTCTCTCTCTCTCTTTCAAAATAACCATCTATTTCCTCTGGCCACAACAGAGTCCTCTGCCAGACGCAGGCACGGAAGGGTGACTTAGTCCTTCTCTCTGACTGCATGAAAACCAGCAATTCTAGAAACAGCCATGACACTGTGTCAAGGGGTTGATTTCCTGTGAGTGCCCAGAAGTTTCCAGAGACTTCCCTAAGGTGCAAATTGCTCAAACGTGATGTTTCAAAGAGTGTTGGAAACAAAGAAATGGTGGGCCTATGGAATACATCACTAATTATAAAATTCTCCCATCCTTAACAGTCCCGGGTACATTCAAGGCCCCGCGTTTCTGGCTGCATTTGTTCATGGAAACCTCCCTTTATTAGTTGAGTTTTGAAAGATGCATGGAGCTTTCCAAGAGAGGGTGTGCGCTCCAGAAGTATGTATAAACAATGCGGTGCAGATGGTCCCCGCGAGACTGGTGAAAATACCGAACAAGGAAATGTTGCTAAAATACCTTGTTTAAACTGTCCCCCAAGTTCTGGGATTGCGAGGGGTTTTATTGATTGGGCAATCAAACTGCCCCTGTTGGAACCGTGTCCGACACATACGTCAGCTGAAAAAAAGTACATCAGGAAATGAAGTCAAGGGATGCCTTTCTGGAAACTTCTAAAAGTAATTTTCTATCAATAAAGCACCTTGGAGTGTCGAAGGTGCCAAGAGGCAGGATTTTGTCAGGATGCAGAAGAAGTCAAGTGCGGATTTTTCCTGGAGAGCACACCTTCATTAACTATGAGGACAAAGTTATAATTAAGACCCATCCCCTTGTCCGCACCGTGGAATACATTAGTTCCGAGTTAAACCCAAATCTAAATGCAACCAAGGGACCCTTTCGGATGACATGCAACTTACCCAGGAAATGATGTATTTTCAGCCCGTTTTGAGATCAAGTAATACTCAGCTCTGCTTTCTCGCTGGCAATGAGCTGTCTGCCTGCACGTCTCCTTTATTTATTTATTTTTAATGCAAGAGCATCCTGAAAGCTGCTCGAGGCTAAGTTTAGAGCGTTTTCTATAAACACCCTTAACTGATCTACTCGGGCGCATTTTAATGGTAATTCCTTTATCAAACGCACAATATATTCATAACAACCCACGCTGCATTTGATGTTTTCTGCAGAAATCAACTGTACCTAATGCTATTTCTCTCTCTCTCTCTCTTTTTTTTTTAAATCGCTTTTGACTAAACACAGTTGTGAGTCGCTGAGAAACCCACACCTAAGCACCTTATCTCTTTAATGGCTTTCTCAGGCTTCCTCATATTTACCGCTTAATGATCGGAAGCATTTAATTTTCAAAGTTTCAGTAAAGCCCATCTACAGAGCTGAGGGATCAGCCACGGCGACCCGTGATAGGAGATGTGGGAAGTCCTTAGCCCACCTAGTAGGTACCGAGGAGAAAAGTCCACCCAGAATAAAACTCTTTTTTTGAGGACAAACCCCTTCCTATTTGTCATTATTAGAGTCCAGAGCGTCTGTTCTGAGTTGGCTCTTCAATCCCAGGATATGAGGCATTGGCGCCTGAAAATAAAAGGCTAAACTAAGGTAGGAACCTTACGCGAGATCTTCTCACTCATTTGTGGATAATAAAGACCATTATGAACTGATTTACAAAAGGATAGATACAGAGGCAGTTAAGCATCAGACAGACTGTCAAACTACAGCGGGAAGGTTAGGGAGAGGTGGGGGAGATAAGAGATCAATCAAAGGACTTGTATGCATGCGCATAAGCATAACCAAGTAACACAAGATATTGTACGAGGGGGTTAGGGTATGCCTGGGAGGAGGGGGCAATGGGAAGATATGTACACATGTAACACATTAATAAAATATTGAAAAAAATAAAGAGATCTTCATAAAAAAAAAAATATATATATATATAACCCAGGTTGCCATTTACCGAAAAGGGGACATCAATACAAAGACCTAGAAACTCGTGGAGACGGGACATTTTCTAGGCATAGGTCATGGTTTCTGTTTCCGCGTTGGCAACGTCATTGACTTGCTCATCAGACCAACCAATTCCACCTGACAACCGAGTCATCGCCAAAATACGATCCCTCATGCGCTCGAGGTGGGCTGGCTGACTTCCCCCCAAGCCCTGAGTGGGCAGTCCAAGTCCATTTCCGAGGGAACGAATGAATGGGTTTAGATGCCTCTTATTAAAAAAAAAAAAGTAAACCATCCCAAGCCCCACCGGGTGCAGCGCCCAGACCACGGAAAGGTACGTAAGAAGCAGGCCTACCGTTCTCATCGTCTGACTTATTCTCGTTGTCAGAGTCAGTCAGGGTCAGGGCCGAGTTTTCACGGCTGGACAGGCCGGAACTGCGCCTGGATTTTATCCCTCTCCCCCACAGTCTGATGGCGTGTTCTGGAGACATCCCTCCCTCGGTGTCCGAGTCGGCGTCAGATCCCGTGCTCAGGGAGTAGCCCTGGTGAAGGATGCCCATGTCCGAGCAGTAGCCACTGCGGTGCGGGGAGGGCTCACAGATGCCCAGCTCCGCTAGGGTGAAGTTAGTTCCTAGGGTGACAGCAACAGAGAGGCCGTTACAAACGGGGGAAACGCTTTGCCGGGTTCAAACGCACACTCTTACCCAAAGCAGACAGACACTCTCCCAACCCCAAAAAGAGACCAGGTTTGCCACGGTACACAGGACTGGGTCTTGGTTCAAGTGTATTTAGGATAGTGGGGTCCATCTGAGAACAAAAAAGTGGAACCATCTAAGATGAATGTGAATCCTAGGGCAGAAGGCTCAGGTCTTATTTAGAAACAAAATTCTAAGCATTTATGCTTGTCTAGGCAGCACCATAGAGATTAGTGAAAAAACACTAGATTGGTAGTCATAGTTAATATATACCGAGCACTTACTTTGCTACAGGTATCTTTGTTTTGCAACATTTCACATTTAAAAATGTGTATCAATAACTTTAGAATGATGATGCTATTATTGCAATGAGTTGAGTCTTTAAGGAAGGAAACTAAAGGAGAGAAGAATAGAGAATTCAAGTGACTTACCCAAGGTCATACATCTAGACTGTAGCAAAACCTGGATCTGATCGTGAGCAGTCTGCCTTCAAGTCAAACAACCTTAATCCTCCAATAAATGGGGGTGCTGGGTGGCCAGGTGACCTGGGTACCAGTCCTAGCTTCCCACTGGGAAGTCCCCTGGTGGCAAGTCTCTTATTCCTTGAGCCCCAATGTTCTCATCTGTAAAATCTGGGTGTTAATCTCCTCAGTTCCTCTCGGGAGAGCTAGGTGTATTACACGTGATCATCTACACCACACTGCTTTCTTTAAGTAAGTTATATAGTTTGTTAACTAGGTCAGCATCCTAGGGATCCTTTGGTTTTGCAATGATAGCAAACAATTTCGCTTTGCCTACAAAATTTAACACCACAGATAGGTTTCACATATGGAGAGCACACATGTACACATGTGGGATATGAGGGGTGTTATGTGGTATTATGGGAAGCAGAAGAGAACAGGCATTGGTGGAACACACATATGTTACCATGAGTCAGGCATGCGGGCAGGCAACGTACAGGGATTTCATCTTATTGAAATCCCTCCCTAACCCATCAGTTCAGGGTTGAACACTTTACAGGGAAGTTAAATACTGGCTCCAAGGTCACATGTGGGCAAGTGGCAGAGCCCGATTCACCTCTGAATGGCAGACTCCGAGCTTGTGCTCCTTCTGCAATGTCAAACGGTCTCCATCAAAACCTCACTTGGCAACATTTTGGCATAGGATGCTCTGTTTGTGTGCATCCTAGGGACATTTTAAGGTTTCGAGGCAAATGACATGGAATCACGCGGTACACTCTATTTATGGATGCACAAAGCTAATTTGGGTAAAATCTTTAACCAATGTATGGACAATGAAAAATATACACTGAAGAAAGGCACTTCTATACTGTAAGGGAAGGAAACCTTATAAGTACCATGAGCTTGCTCACTCTGTGTACCAAATACAATAGAAGCATTCCCGATCGCTCAAGTCTGAACACTCATGCTAAACTCCACACTCTGACAGTCCACATACATGCCATCACTGCTCCACTTTTATTTTATTTTTATTTTTTTAATATATTTTATTGATTTTTCACAGAGAGGAAGGAAGACGGATAGAGAGTTACAAACATCGATGAAAGAGAGACATCGATCAGCCACCTCCTGCACGCCCCCTACTAGGGATTTTCGCGCAACCAAGATACATGCCCTTGACTGGAATTGAATTTAGGACCTTTCAGTCCACAGGCCAACGCTCTATCCACTAAGCCAAACCGGTTTCAGCCACTTTTATTTCTAAAAAGCACCAAGCCACCTTTTATTTTAATCGAGTGTGACTTTAATTTGGAACAGACAAGTGTTCTTATTCTGAGGTTTTCTGTTTCTCTCTTCACTGCACATGGAACCTCCGCAGCCTTGTTTGGCTGTGTCAAGGGAATCAAACCCATTTCTAGACACAGTGTCTCCGCGGAGTGAGCCCATTGGGGGGCTGACCCAAGCAGAAGGCAAGGGAGGATTTCCAACCACCTGTGCGGGCAGAGGGCCAGCCTTGCTGGCGTCACCACACTGTCTGTCCCCGGGCCCGTTTGCTCACGCTGCTGAAACTCTCTGTCCCCTGTACTCTGTGCCAGTCCGCGCCCTTGTAACCTGGTATTGTCTCATAATGGTACATGGAAATGTACATTTCAGGTTCAGTAGTCTGTGAAACTGAAGTTGATGAGTTCCTATATATCTGGCACTACACTACCTTTCTCTCCACAGTTGCTTTTCTCACTCTTAAGTCAATGAAAAAAAACAAAGTGGTTGAATGAGAATATTTACCCATGCTCGTTCCAGAAAGTCATGAAATGTATTGCTTCCCTTTCCTGCAATTAATGAAGACAAGCCAAATTGAACATACATGTTTTTTATTCCACCTGGGGGAATTCTCAGCAATGGGGTTTATGCATACACTTCCCTGATGGTTTTCCCACATCGCATGACGGGGAACTAGCTTCAGTGGCCTCCTGGGGAAAAGAGAAACATCTGTGTGAGCTTCCCACGTACTTTCCAATCCGGAGACTGGAAGGAACGGGCGGTCAGCCTGGGGCAGGGGAAGTGTGGACTAAACACAGGGTCCCTGCTTTGCTTAACAAATTGACCTGACGATAAGACACTAAAGTATGATTTTTCTTAGATCGATATTATTACTTGAGATCTTCATAAATCAGTAAAAATTGGTACCAATTTTTTTAAGTAGCCAAACATGTTAGAAAAGAAAGAGTGTATTTCAGGAGTTTCCACTTCAAGCTCAGCCCTGAAGCCACAAGCAAGCAACATGGAAAGTAAAACCTGAGGGACCATCTTGCATTCACCAGGAAAAAGTTACTAAATTCACACTGACTTGTAAAAAGACAGGTTTTCCTCAAAAAAACAAAATTGTTTCCTTGGAAATTGTATCTTCTAAACTCCAATAGGACCATACTTTCCTGATACCACCCATTCCCCAGAATTCCTGGTTTGCTATTTTTTCTTTCTTTCTTTCTTTCTTTCTTTCTTTCTTTCTTTCTTTCTTTCTTTCTTTCTTTCTTTCTTTCTTTCTTTCTTTCTTTC